>WNWK01010148.1:0-35506 GCA_009830355.1 Cherax destructor | reverse complement strand
GAACCAGGCACGGGGGGCCCCCTCAGTGCCCGGGGGGGGGAACCAGGCACGGGG
Organism: Cherax destructor; assembly: GCA_009830355.1. Classification (NCBI taxonomy): domain Eukaryota; kingdom Metazoa; phylum Arthropoda; class Malacostraca; order Decapoda; family Parastacidae; genus Cherax; species Cherax destructor. The sequence goes on along the minus strand of WNWK01010148.1, from coordinate 35,452 downwards.
GCTCCAGGCCCGGTGATGAACCACACTTAGGCTCCCCCAGGCCCTGGTGATGAACCAGGGGGCTTCGGCTCATTCGGTGCTCTATGATGGACCAGGTGCTTCAGCTTTTTAACGCCCTGGTGATGGATCATTTTTTCCCGGCTCATTCGGTGCCCTTGTGATGGGGGGGTTTTTTCTTCCCCCTTTTTTGGGGTCGGATGGACCAGGTGTTCAGCTCCTTCACCCCTTTTTAAAAATTTCCCCGATTACCCCAAATACCATGGATGGAGTGGGGGGGTTGGGAGGAGTTTTTATTTAGACTTTAGTAAGGCTTTTGATAGAGTACCGCACCAGAGACTGAAAAAAAGTGGCAGCTCATGGCATTGGGGGGGCTGTCATGGATCGAGTCATGGCTCACCAATAGGAAGCAGAGAGTGTGCAAAAAAAGGGGTTAAAACCCAAAGGGGGACTTGTAACGGGGGTGTTCCACAGGGATCAGTCTTACCCCTTTTTTATTTATAATATATATCAACCCCCTTTTGATGAGGGAATTACTAGTGAAAAGGAGAAATTTCCCCGGACGACACAAGATAGGTAGGATAATTGATTCAAACATAGATGTCATAGAATTTCAGGAAGATTTAGACAAACTTAATTGTGGTCAGAAAAGTGGCAGATGTTTCTGATAAATGAAGGTTCTGAAGTCTTTTTCCCCATAACCCAAGACTTATAATTTAAAAAAACCCCGTAGAATTTAAAACCCAAAACAGATTTGAGAAGGACTTGGGGGGGGGGAAGGAAAAAAACCCCCAAACCAAGACAGCAATGCCTAAGGTACGTAATAAGGCAGATGGGATTGGGGGGATTTATATCAAGAAGTGTTAGCAACAGAAGTCCAGAGGTTATATTACAGCTTTATACATCTTTAAAAAAAGGGGGTAAATTTAGATTACCCCAGCTCAGTTTTTGGTCTCCATATTCCAGAATGGACAAAAAAAAAAAGAAAACATTCAGGTAGAATGACAAAATTAAAAAGATAGCATTAGAAATCTTCCTTACAAAAAAGATTGAAGACCCTAAAATTACATTCACTTGTAAGACGTAGAATGAGGGGAGACATGATCGAGGTATCCCAAGTGGAAAATGGAATTAAAAAGGGGAAAAAAATAAGGTCTTGAGGATATCCCCCAAGAGAAAAACCCGCAATAATGGTTTAATTTAAAAAAAGGTTTGGGATTTAGAAAGGATGGGGGAAAAAAGTTTTGGGTTTTGGGAAAAGGGGGGTAGTTGATGAGTGGAACAGTCTGCCTAGTAGGGTTTTTAAAGGGGGGCCCTTGGGGGTATTTTTAAATTTAGGTTGGATAAATTCATGGGGAGGGGGGTTTGGGGGGGACTCGGCATGAGTGGGTAAAATTGTCAAATTTATTTCTTGGGAGCAAAAAAAATTTTGGGGGTTGGGGAGCAAATATTCTGTTGGGGGGAGGGGATTAAAAAGGGGAAACCTGCCTAGTAGGGGCCAACACCCGCTGCATTTTTCCCCCCCCTTTCTTTTTTTCCCCTTTGGGGTTTTTTGGGGATGTTTTTCCCCAATTTTTTCAAACTTTATTCACCCCCCATACAAGTTAACCCCGATTTAGAGGTGATGACGGTCTAAAAATCACAACTGCTCATCTCTAATGACAATAACCACAGGCTTGGCAAGAAAGCCTAACTATAGATGTGGTCTACAGAACTGTAGATGTGGCCCGCAAAACCCCATAGATGTGGTCTACACGAACTGTAGAGGGGTCTGAAAAACCATAGATGTGGCCCCAAAAACCCCATAGATGTGGTCCGAAAAACCCCATAAAATGGGCTACGCGAATTATAGATGTGGTCAAAAACAAACCCCATAGATGGGTCTCAATGTAAAAGGGGGTTTTCTAAGAACTATATATGTGGTCTAATTATAGAGGGGGGTCCGAAAAAAACCCCATAGATGTGGTCTGCACGAACTATAGATGGCCCACAGGAACTATAGAGTGGTCTCAGAAACTATAGATGTGGAAAGAACTATCGATGTGGTCTAAAAAAAAACCATAAAAGGGTCAAAATAAATTTAAGATGGGTCACAGAACTATAGATGAAAAGCCCCCCGAACTATAGATGTGTTTTTGTAAAATTAGAAATATAACATTTGGGACCTTTTATTAAAAATGTTTCCCAAAAATGGCCCATCCCCCCAAAAACAAAAAGAAAGTAGAAAAAAGGGGGAGTTTGGGGGCCCCTGGGGGGGAAAAAGCCGATGTTTAGTCCATCAATCAAAAAGGGGGAAAAAAAAATTAAAAGGGCAAATGGGAAGTTGCTTATATACTGTAGACAGGTGAGATAAAGGGGGGGAGGAGGGGGTCATAGTGGTATCAACCACTGCAAAATAAGCCCTTTTTTCCCAAAAGGGTTTTGGGAAAAAAGTTGAAGAATCCCTTTTTATCAAGACCCCGAAGTTGCTGTGTCAGACAGGATGGGGAAAAAGAATGGTTCAGAGAAAAACCCCCCCAAATTGTTAAATTAGGGGGCATATGTAACACTTGGGTATCAGGCCGAGGGGATTACCCAAACTCCCCCCTTTTTTTACTACTTTTTTTTTGGGGGTTTACATTAAACCACCGTTGGCGAAACTTTTTCAATTTTAAAAAAAAACCCCCAAAAATTGCATATGTGTCTAATTTAACAACTTGTCGGTTTTTGAACCATTCATCTACATCCTGTCCGACACAGCAACTTCTTGGGATCTTTTTTTCAAAGGGATTCTTTCAAAATTTGTCCAAACCTTTGGACAAGGACTTTTTTTACTAGGGGGGTTTATACCACTATGACCCGCCTCCCCGCCCCTTTTTTTTCAATTTCTAAGGGATATTAAAAACTTCTATTTTTCCCCTTTGGGGTTTTTTTTACTTCAAGATTGATGGACTGGGGAAAAAACGGGCCCAGGGGCCCCCGGGGGGGATTACCTCAAACTCCCCCTTTTTTTTCTACTTTTTTTTTTGGACTGGGTGAAGCCACTTCGGTTTTTAAAGTTTTCTCAATAAAGATACCCCCGGGTTTCATATGGTCTAATTTAACAACTTGTCGGTTCTCTGAACCATTCATCTACATCCCGTCTAAACAGCAACCCCTTTGGGGGGTTGATACAAAGGGATTTTTTCCCCAAAAATTTTTTCCCCAAAAAATTGGGGGAAAGGGTTTTCCCTTTTTTTAAAAAGGGTTTATACCACCATGACCTGCCTCCTCCTTTCATCTCACCTTTTTCCCCCCCATATAAGCAACTTCCCCCTTTTCCTTATGTTCATTTACTTCAAGACGATGGGGAAACATCGACTCCAGGCCGAGGGACTGATTACCTTAAACTCCTCCCCTTTTTTTCTACCCTTTTTTTTTTTGACTGGGTGGGAAACCACTGTGTGGCGAAACGTTTTTTTTTAAAGATACCCCCCAAAAATTGCATATGTGTCTAATTTAAAACTTGTCGGTTTCCTTTTTTAAACCCTTCATCTACATAGATGTGTTCCAAGAAAAATAGATTTTGGGCTACAGGAACTATAGATGTGGTTTAAAAGGGGGGGGATAGATTTTGGGGGGTTTTTCCCAATTTTAAAATGGTCCGGGAAATATAGATTTTGGGGGACACTATAGATGTGGTCACAGGGGAAAATAGATATGGCCTTATAAGTCCCCCGGGTATAAAAAGGGAAAAAGGATATTCAGTTTTCCTTTTAAAAAGAACACAGAGTATAGAAAAAAGTCCCAAACTGTCATTGAAAAAATTTTAACCAAAGTTTTGGGAGGGGACAAGAGAACAGAACTTAGAGTAGACTCTGAAGCATCAAAAGCAGGAGAGGGTACGAACTAGATTACAACGATTGTGCTTTTGTGGGTTTCACACTAATGCAGACTAGTGTAGGTACGTGTGTGTGTGTGTGTGTGAAAAGTGCGTGTGCGTGTGAGCCGCAATTGATTAGACAGAAAAAAAAGTTGTGTTGCTCTTTGCCAGATAACTACCTGCAACCCTACTTGTCTTGTTTACTTGTTCCTTTTTTTGCATGTTCCTTGTTTACTTGTTCCTTGTTCTTTGTTTATTTTTCCCTGTTTGCCTGCCCTTTTTTTTGCTTGTTCCCCCATTTGCTTGCTCCTGTTTGCTTGTTCTTGGGAAGGCAGATTTTTTGTTTGTTTACATGGCAATCAATGTAAATAGAGTGGTGGTTGTTACCTCCTTGTTTGCATGTTTGACAAACTAGCAAAAATCCTGTACCTCTGTGTTTGTTTGGTCGTAAGCCACACACACACACACACACACACACACACACACACACACACACACACACACACACGGGTAACATAGGAGTGTGCCTGGAGAAGCTTAGCATATAGAACAAGCAACATGGGTTAAAGAAGGGAAGTCCCGCCTCACAAACCCCCATTTAGCCACGGTACTGCATATTTCAATAGAAGATTAACACTGTGAACCACAACAATCTTCCTCATAGGTATTCCTTGATCTAGAGAAGTGCCAGGATCACTGAAACAGGCGGGGGGATGGAGAGGCAGTGCGTAGATCAAGGAATACCCAGTAAGGGGGAGAGAGAGGTTAGAGAAGACGGGCATAATGGGGTCAGGACCAACAAGGCACTATACTGGGGTCCCCTTTTACCCTCCTAATACATGTAAGTTACAAACTTAAGTATGAGTTGACACAAGATAACTACGAATAAGTTGAGTAGACATTACCATGAACCCAGAGTGAGCAACGTTCAGACATAACTGATCTCCTCAACTTGAACCTCTACCAAGTGTAGGACTTGAACCCCACCAAGTGTAGGACTTGAACCCTACCAAGTGTAGGACTTGAACCTCACCAAGTGTAGATGATGGAACCCTGGGGAGGAAAAACTCATAGCTACCCCCAACAAAATAAAGGACCTTGTGGCAACATTACACCTAGCATATCACCTGAGGCGTACATCCATACGTTCAGCGTGCATCAGACAAACCACATAACTGCAACAACATACGTTGCCAAGACATGTGCATGCAGCACCAACATCACACAAAAGTACTAACATGGAACAACATGACATAAGTAGCACCAACATGGAACAACCTGACAAGTAGCACCAACATGGAACAATCTGGGACACATGTAGCACTACCATGGAACAACCTGACATAAGTAGCTCTAATACGAAACAACCCTACATGGGTAGCATCAACATGGAACCTGACATAAGTAGCATCAACATGGAATAACCCCATTAAGCAGCACCAACATGGAACAATCTGACACATGTAGCACTAACATGGAACAACCTGACATGGCATAGCTCTAACATGAAAACAACCTCACATAAGTAGCATCAAATACGGAACCTGACATAAGTAGCATCAACATGGAACAATTCAAACGTAACACTCAACATCTGAATAATCTCACATAAGAAGGAATTAACATGGAACCCTCACACATGGAACAACTTGATATAAGGCACCAACATGGAAACCTCACACATGGAACAACTTGATATGAAGGAGTGACCAACATGGAACCTCACACATGGAACAACTTGATAAGTAGCACCAACATGGAACCTCACCCATGGAACAACTTGATATAAGTAGCACTAACATGGAACAACCAGACACATAGCACCACATGGAACAACCCCACACAAGTAGCACCAATATGGAACAACTCACGTAAGTAGGCACCAACATGGAGAGGAGGGATCATTGGCGTGAGAGCAAGAGAGAGGAGAGAGAGGTTGGAGAGCAGGAGAGAGAGGTTGAGAGCAGAGAGAGGTTGAGGAGCAGAGAGAGAGAGAGTGGAGAGCAGGAGAGGAGGAGAGAGGGTGAGAGCAGGAGAGAGAGGGTGAGAGCAGGAGGAGAGAGAGTGGTGGAGAGCAGGAGAGAGGGTGAGGGCAGGAGAGAGAGAGGGTGAGAGCAGGAGAGAGAGGGTGAGAGCATGAGAGAGAGAGGGTAAGGGCAGGAGAGAGGGCGAGGAGCAGGAGAGAGGGTGAGAGCAGGAGAGAGAGAGGGTGGAGTGAGCAGGAGAGAGGGTGAGGAGCAGGAGAGGGTGGATCAGGAGAGAGAGAGAGGGCAGAGCAGGAGAGAGAGGGTGAGAGCAGGAGACAGAGGGTGGGAGACAGGAGAGAGAGAGGGTGAGAGCAGGAGAGGAGAGAGAGGGTGAGAGCAGAAGAGAGAGAGGATGAGAGCAGGAGAGAGGGTGAGGCAGGAGGAGAGAGAGAGACGGTGAGGATCAGGGAGAGTGGAGGGTGAGAGCAGAGAGAGGGTGAGGGCAGGAGAGAGGGCGGAGAGCAGGAGAGAGAGAGGGTGGGAAACAGGAGAGAGAGAGAGAGAGGGTGGGAGGAGCAGGGAGAGAGAGAGGGGTGAGAGCAGGAGAGAGAGAGGGTGAGAGCAGTGGAGAGAGAGGGTGGGAGGAGCAGGAGAGCGAGAGGTGAGAGCAGGAGAGAGAGAGAGGGTGGAGAGCAGGGGAGAGAGAGGGTGAGGAGCAGGGGAGAGAGAGAGGTGAGGAACAGGAAGAGAGACAGTGTGAGAGCATGAGGAGAGAGAGAGAGGGTTAGGGAGCAGGGGAGAGAGAGGGGTGAGAGCAGGAGAGAGAGAGGTTAGAGCAGGGAGAGAGAGAGGGTGAGAGCATAAGAGAGAGAGAGGTTAGGAGCAGGGGAGAGGAGAGGGTGAGAGCAGTGAGAGAGAGGGGAGAGCAGGCAGAGACAGGGAGAGTGGAGAGCAGTGGAGAGAGAGAGAGGGTGAGAGCAGGAGATAGAGAGGGGGTTAGAGCAGGGGAGAGAGAGGGTGAGAGCAGGAGAGAGAGAGAGGGTGAGAGCAGGAGAGACAGAGAGATGAGAGGGAGAGCAGGAGAGAGGGTGAGCAGGGAGAGAGAGAGAGGGTTAGAGCAGGGGAGAGAAAGAGGGTGAGAGCAGGAGAGAGAGAGAGGGTGAGAGCAGGGGAGAATGAGAGCAGGAGACAGAGAGGGGGAGAGCAGGAGAGAGAGAGGGTGAGAGCAAGAGAGAGAGAGAGGGTTAGAGCAGGGGAGAGAGAGGGTGAGAGCAGGAGAGAGAGAGAGGGTTAGAGCAGGGGAGAGAGAGGGTGAGAGCAGGAGAGAGAGAGAGGTGAGGAGCAGGAGAGAGAGGGGGAGAGCAGGAGAGAGAGAGAGGTGAGAGCAGGAGAGAGAGAGAGAGGTGAGAGCAGGAGAGGGGGGGAGTTGAAAGGGGGAAGGGGGAAAATGTGGGGCGGGGGGTGGGGGGGATTGGGGATGCCAGTGAGGGGGGAAGGGGGGGGGGGAAGAGGGAAAAGGGGGAAAGGGGGGGGGGGGTGTGTGTGTGTGTGTGTTTTTGTGTGTGTGTGTGTGTGTGTGCATGGTTTGGGGGTGTGTGTGTGTGTGTGTGTGTGTGGTGTGTGTGTGTATTTTTTGTGTGTTGTGTGTTTTATGTGGGGGCATTTTTTGTGTGTGTGTGTGTGTGTGTGTGTGTGTGGGTGTGTGTGTGTGTGTGTGTGTGTGTGTGTGGGTGTGGGGTGTGTGATTTTGTGTGTGTTGTGTGTGTGTGTGTGTTTGTGTGTGGGGGGTGTGTGGGTGTGTGTGCATGTGTGTGTGTGGTGGGGGGGGGTGTGTGTGTGTGTGTGAGTGTGTGGGGGGGGGGTTTTTAAAATTTTCCCCATTAAAAAAAAGGGAGGGAAACATTTTCAAAGGGAAAAAAAATGTGGTTGGTTTTTTCATAATTTTTTCCGGGAAAAATTTAAAAAGGGAAAGGGGGCAGGTTTTTCCCATTTTTACCTTGAAAAATTTTTGGGATCTTAGTTGTAAGGAGGCAGCCGGGATGGGGGGGAGGGGAGGGAAGCAGCGAGAGGGGAAGGAGTGGGGGGCGGGGAGACTGAGGGAAAAAAGGGGGGACCCGACTAAAAGGGGAGGAGGGAAGCAGCCAGACTAAAAGGGGGGGGAAAGGGGAGTAGAAGGAGTGAGGAAGGCACCCAGAGGGGAAGGGGGTGAGAAGGCAGCCAGATTGAAGGAGGGGGGGAAGGCAAAACCGGGGAAGGGGAGGGGGGAAGACCCAGACTGAAGGAGGGGAGGCAGCCAGACTGAATAAGGGGGGGGAAGATTTTTAAGGAGGGGGGAAGGCACCCGGGGTGAAGAAGTGGGGGAGGCAGACGGGGCTGATTGAGGGAGGCAGACAGACTGAAGGAGTGAGGGAGGAAGACAGACTGTTTGGGAGGGAGGAGGGAGGAAAGATGATTGAGGGAGTGGGGGAGGCAGACAGACGGGAGGGGGGGGAGTGAGGGAAAGAAGACTGGGGGAAGGGGGAGGAGGGAAGGCGATTGAGGGAGGGGGAAAGGGCCCGAAAGACTGAAGGGAGTGGGGGAGGCAGACAGAGGGGGGGGAGGAGGAAGGCCCCGAGGGAAGGAGGAAGGAGGCAGCCAGACTGAAGGGGAGGGAGGGGGGGCCAGACTGAGGGAGGGAGGAGGTAGGAAACTGAGGGGAGGGAGGAGGGGGGCAAAAACTGGGGGGAGGGATTGAGGGAGGAAGACAGACAGACGACGGAGGGAGTGAGGGAGGGACAGACTGAAGGAGGAGGGAGGCAGCCAGACTGAGGGAGGGGGGAGGGAGGCAGACAGACTGAAGGGAGGGAGGAGGGAGGCAGACAGAAAAAAGGGGGGAGGGGGAGGGGGGGAAAACAGACAGACTGAGGGGAGGGGGGGGAGGGAGGGAGGCAGAAACCCGGGAAGGAGAAGGGAGGCTGCCAGACTAAAGGGGAGGGGGGGGGCAGCCAGACGGGGAGGGGGGGGGGGGAGGCAGCCAGATGGGGGGGAGTGAGGGAGGCAGAAAACCCGGAAGGGGGGGAGGGGAGGCGGGGAAGACTGAAGGAAGGGAGGCAAAAGACTGGCCCACTGATCTCCCCCCCAGGCTTCTTGCTCATCTCCCCCCCTTCACACCAGTCTGCCCAGGCAAACTGATTACACGAAACAATATTTTTTATATTTTCTTGTCCTTCATTCTTCCTTCGCCAACTTTTTTATCTCTTCCTCTTTCTCCACTTTCCCTTTTTAAATTAGCCCTATTTACTCCAGTGTTTTTACATTCTTTCTCTCTCTCTCAACATTAGCTTTAGAAATTAAAGTTTACACAAAAAACTGAGACAGGGGGGGGTAACTATGGCAGAGTTTCCTTCCTAGCACTCAAAGGGGCACCAGTTGTTTTCACTTTTTTTAACAAACTCTTGTAAAGATGCATACAGTCGGTAGTGTGTGTGTGTGTGTGTGTGTGTGTGTATGTGTGTATGTTTTTAGTTCCATTTTGTCCTAGGCACATGTCATTTGACACTGGGCTGTTGTTGTATGTGTGTGTATGTGTATGTAAGGAAAAATTTCTGTGTTTTTCCCATATTAAACCCCGGGGCCCTTTCCCTGGGAAGCAAGAGCTTTTACCCCCTGGCACCGGGGGGGGGTACTCACCCAATTGTACTCACCCCAATTTTGGTTTTGGGGGGGCGAGACTCAGCTCCCGGGCCCCCCCCCCCTTCGCTGTCCGCTACTGGGGCCCCCGCTCTCCCTGTTCCATGAGTTTTTCATACCTTGTCTAAAACATTGTATGGGGTTTCCCCCCCCACTATAACTTTCCCCGACTATTCCACTTCCTGACTACTCTATGGATGAAGAAATGCTTCCTAACATCCCTTTGACCATCTGAGTCTTCAGCTTCAAGTTGTCCCCCCTTTTTTCTTTTGTTCCCCCCTCTGGAACATCCTGTCACTATCTACCTTTTAGTCCCCGCAGTATTTTTGGGATGTCGTTATCATTTTCCCCTAACCCTTCTGTCCTCCAGTGTTGTTTGTCCTATTTCCTCAACCTTTCTTCATAAGACAAAATCCCCGAGTTTGGGAAATAGCCTTGTCGCAAACCCACTTTTCTAATTTCTTTACGTGTTGGGCCAGGTGTGGGTTCCAGACTGGGCTGCTTACTCTAGTATGGGCCTGACGTACACGGTGTACAGTGTCTTTAAAAGATTCCTTGTTAAGGTAACGGAACGCTAATCTTAGGTTTGCCAGTCGCCCCTATGCTGCCGCAGTTATTTTGGTTGATGTGGTTTCCGAAGACGTGCTTGGCGGTATACCACCCCAAGGTCTTTCTTCTTTGATGAGGTTTTTAGCCTTTGTCACCTAACCTGTACTCTGTCAGCGGGCTTCTGCCCTTTTCCGATCTTCATGACTTTTTTTTTGGTGGGGAAATTTAAAATTTGAGAAGCCCGTTGCTAGACCAGATGTCAAGCTTGTCCAGGTCTCTTTTAAGTCCTGCTTGGTCCTCATCCGATGTGATTTTCCTCATTAATTTCACATCATCTGCGAACAGACACACTTCTGAGTCTATCCCGTCCGTCATGTCATTCACATATACCAAGAATAGCACTGGTCCTAGGACTGACCCCTGCGGTACACCGCTCATCACAGGCGCCCACTGTGATACCTCATCGCGCACCATGACCCGTTGTTGCCTCCCTGTGAGATATTCCCTGATCCATTCCAGTGCCCTTCCTGTTATACACGCTTGGTCTTCCAACTTCTTTACTAATCTCATATGAGGAACTGTGTCGAAGGCCTTCCTGCAGTCCAGGAAAATGCAGTCAACCCACCCTTCTCTCTCTTGCCTTACCGCTGTTACTTTATAATAGAACTCCAGGAGGTTTGTTACACAGGATTTGCCTTCCCTGAATCCGTGCTGTCTGGCGTTGATTATCCTGTTCTGCTCCAGATGCTCCACCATTCTTTTCCTGATGATTTTTTCCAAGACTTTGCACACTATACACGTAAGTGACACCGGTCTATAGTTTAGTGCCTCCTTTCTGTCTCCTTTTTTAAGGATGGGGACTACGTTGGCCTTTTTCCATATCTCAGGTAGCTGCCCAGTTTCAAAGGATGTGTTGAATATTATGGTAAGTGGCACACTCAGAACCTCAGCTCCTTCCCGAAGGACCCACAGGGAGATATTGTCCGGGCCCATCGCCTTTGAGGTATCAAGGTCACTGAGTAACTGCTTCACCTCCCCCTCAGTTGTGTGTATGCCCTTCAGCACTTGATACATCACTTGTTGGTGACACACCCCATCCTGTCTACCCAGCTGCCTTCCTGCCTCCACTGTGAATACTTCCATAAACCTTGAGTTGAGCTCCTCACATACCTCTTGATCATTACTTGTGAGTTCCAAATCTTCTCTCCTCAGCCTTATCACCTGGTCCTTGACTGTTGTCTTCCTTCTGATGTGACTGTACAGTCATCCCTTGGTTTTCGCTTGTCCCAGTTTTCGCCGATTTTGGTTTTTGCCGACTTTTTTCAAGGAAAATTTGTCTTAGTTTTCGCTGATTGTTTTAGTTTTCGCCGATCGTTTGGGACCTGTCCACCAGTGCCGCGCACATACAAAGGCCGTAGGCCTGCCACCCACGCACCTCCCACGCACATTGTCACGCAGTCTAGCATTGTTTACGCTTGAGTGAACATCACCCCAGGAGTTTATACAAAACATTTATTAACAATTCATTGTTTTTGGGCCTTGATTATTGTGTGTGACTACTAAATAAGCTACCATGGGCCCAAAGAAAGCTCCTAGTGCCACTTCTTTGGTAAAGAAAGTGAGGAACACTGTAGAAATAAAGAAAGAAATAATAGAAAAATATGATAGTGAAAGTGAGAAACACGATGGAGTTTAAGAGTGTAGCAGGCATGCAGGGAGTGTAGCATGCATGCAGGGAGTGTAGCATGCATGCAGGGAGTGTAGCAGGTATGCAGGGAGTGTAGCATGTATGCAGGGAGTGTAGCAGGTATGCAGGGAGTGTAGCATGTATGCAGGGAGTGTAACAGGTATGCAGGGAGTGTAGCATGCATGCAGGGAGTGTAGCATGCATGCAGGGAGTGTAGCATGCATGCAGGGAGTGTAGCATGTATGCAGGGAATGTGGAATGTAGCAGGTATGCAGGGAGTGTAGCAGGTATGCAGGGAGTGTAGCATGTATGCAGGGAGTGTAACAGGTATGCAGGGAGTGTAGCATGTATGCAGGGAGTGTAACAGGTATGCAGGGAGTGTAGCAGGTATGCAGGGAGTGTAGCAGGTATGCAGGGAGTGTAACATGTATGCAGGGAGTGTAACATGTATGCAGGGAGTGTAGCAGGTATGCAGGGAGTGTAGCAGGTATGCAGGGAGTGTAGCAGGTATGCAGGGAGTGTAACATGTATGCAGGGAGTGTAGCATGTATGCAGGAAGTGTAGCAAGTATGCAGGGAGTGTAGCATGTATGCAGGGAGTGTAACAGGTATGCAGGGAGTGTAGTAGGTATGCAGGGAGTGTAGCATGTATGTAGGGAGTGTAGCATGTATGCAGGGAGTGTAGCAGGCAGGGAGGGAGTGTAGCAGGCAGGGAGGGAGTGTAGCAGGCAGGGAGTGTAGCAGGCACGGAGGGAGTGTAGCAGGCACGGAGGGAGTGTAGCAGGCACGGAGGGAGTGTAGCAGGCACGGAGGGAGTGTAGCAGGCAGGGAGTGTAGCAGGCTGGGAGGGAGTGTAGCAGGCAGGGAGGGAGTGTAGCAGGCATGCAGGGAAGTGACCCCGGATAAGGACTTGGTACCTAGAGTCCTTATGGAGGATTCCCTTCCAAAAATTAGGGTCTCTTCCCTCTCCCTCTTCCCTCTCTCCCATCCAGCAACATCAGTCTTCAATAAAGGTAAGTGCCACATTCAGTTCATTCATTTGTGCATGTAAATCTATCTTTAAGGCCCCCCCAAAAAATTTTTTTCAAAACTTCTGGGTTTCTGGAACGGATTAATTGAATTTCCATTATTTCTTATGGGGAAAATAGTTTTGGTTTTCGTCGATTTTGGTTTTAGCCGATCCATCTGGAACGGATTAAAATCGAAAACCGAGGGATGACTGTACATCAGTTTTGGGTCAGACTTGACTTTCGACGCTATGTCATTTTCGTACTGTTTCCGGGCCTCCCTCCGTACCTGTGCATACTCGTTTCTAGCTCTTCGACTAATCTCCTTGTTTACCTGGGTTCTTTGCCTTCAGTACCTTTTCCATTCTCTGACACTCCGAGTCTTCGCCTCCCTTCACCTTTGGGTAAACCAGGGGCTCTTTCTGGTCTTCCCATTTAATCTTTTTCCTTTGGGTATAAACCGTTCCTCTGCCTCCTTGCACTTTGTCGCTACATATTCCATCATTTCATTTACTGACTGTCCTTCCATTTCCCTTTCCCACAGAACCTCCTTCAGGAAATTCCTCATCCCCGTGTAATCCCCTCTTTTAAAGTCTGGTATGTCTCTTTCAGCACCACTTTCCCTCTCCACCTGTAGCTCTACAGGGGGCTCTCGTGTGTTATGTTCTCGATATCTGAACTATTCAGTGTGAATACAAGGTCCAGCCTTGCTGGTTCGTCCTCTCCTCGATCTCTGGTCGTGTCCCTGACATGTTGGTGCATCAGGTTTTCCAGTACCACGTCCATCATCTTGGCTCTCCAAGTTTCTGGACCCCCACATGGTTCTTGGTTCTCCCAGTTGATCTCCCTGTGGTTGAAATCGCCCATGACCAGTAACTTCGCTCTGCTCATGTGTGCTTTTCTTGCCACCGCCGCCAGGGTGTCCACCATTGCTCTGTTCTCGTCATACTCCTCTCCTGGCCTCCTGCAGTTCTGTGGTGGGTTATACATCACTGCAGTGACTATCTTGTGCTCCCCAGACTGGATGGTACCTACTATAAAGTCCCTATCTCTACACACCTCCATTCCTTCCATTTCCTCGAATCTCCAATGGTTCCTTACGAGCAGGGCGACCCCACCTCCCCCTCTGCTCCTTCTATCTTTCCTCAGGATCTGATATCCCTGCGAGAAGATTGCGTTTGTTATTGTCTCATTTAGTTTAGTTTCTGTGACTGCTATGATGTCTGGGGACATTTCACCTATTCTTTCATTCCACTCTTCATTCTTATTCGTGATTCCATCTGCATTTGTGTACCAAACCTTCAACCTCGTTTCCAATACTGTGGCCCTTGGGGGATCTTGGTGGGTTGGGGAGGTTGTGGGCAGGGTTCTCATAGGGGGTTGTTGCATGGGTGGGGGGTTGTATGGTTGGAGTGTGGGCCGATGGGGTGGGCTAGTTGTGATGGTGGGGAGAGGTGTGTGTAGGTGTGTGTGTGTGTAGGTGTGTGTGTGTAGGTGTGTGTAGGTGTGTGTGTAGGTGTGTGTGTGTAGGTGTGTGTGTGTAGGTGTGTGTGTGTAGGTGTGTGTGTGTGTGTAGGTGTGTGTGTGTGTGTAGGTGTGTGTGTGTAGGTGTGTAGGTGTGTGTGTAGGTGTGTGTGTGTGTGTGTAGGTGTGTGTGTGTGTAGGTGTGTGTGTGTGTGTGTAGGTGTGTGTGTGTGTAGGTGTGTGTGTGTGTGTAGGTGTGTGTGTGTGTGTAGGTGTGTGTGTGTGTGTAGGTGTGTGTGTGTGTGTGTAGGTGTGTGTGTGTGTGTGTAGGTGTGTGTGTGTGTGTGTGTGTAGGTGTGTGTGTGTGTGTGTAGGTGTGTGTGTGTGTGTGTAGGTGTGTGTGTGTGTGTGTAGGTGTGTGTGTGTGTGTGTGTAGGTGTGTGTGTGTGTGTGTGTGTAGGTGTGTGTGTGTAGGTGTGTGTACTCACCTATCTGTGGTTGCAGGGGTCGAGACTCAGCTCCTGGCCCCGCCTCTTCACTGATTGCTACTAGGTCCTCTCTCTCCCTGCTATAAGAGCTTTATCATACCTCGTCTTAGAGCTATGTATGGTTCCTGTCTCCACTACATCACTTGCTAGACTATTTCACTTCCTGACAACTCTTATGACTGAAGAAATACTTCCTAACATCCCTTTGACTCATCTGAGTCTTCAACTTCCAATTGTGATCCCTTGTTTCTGTGTCCCATCTCTGGAACATCCTGTCGCTGTCCACCTTATCTATTCCACGCAGTATTTTGTATGTCGTTATCATGTCTCCCCTAACCCTCCTGTCGTCAGGCTGATTTCCCTTAACCTTTCTTCGTAGGACATTCCCCTTAGCTCTGGAACTATCCTTGTTGCAAACCTTTGCACTTTCTCTAATTTCTTGACATGCTTGACCAGGTGTGGGTTCCAAACTGGTGTGTGTGTGTATACTCACCTATTGTGGTTGCAGGGGTCGATTCACAGCTCCTGGCACCGCCTCTTCACTGGCCGCTACTCGATCACTCTTCCCACTCCATAAGCTTTATCATACCTCTCCTTAAAGCTATGTATGGATCCTGCCTCCACTACATCACTTCCCAGACTATTCCACTTCCTGACAACTCTGTGACTGAAGAAATACTTCCTAACATCCCTTTGACTTATCTGAGTCTTCAATTTCCAATTGTGACCCCTTGTTTCTGTGTCCCATCTCTGGAACAGAGATGGAACAGAGAGAGAGAGAGAGAGAGAGAGACAGAGACATACAGACAAAGACATAGGCAGAGACAGAGAACCATCATACTCATGGGGTGGTACTAACCCCAAAAAAGTTATGAAATACCATCTTCGGGTCCATTGTAAGATCATTTGTTCTTTATACTATATAATGAAGTTAAATATAGTATTGTAGTACAAAAATAAAGCCATAAGCAACCCCTTAGTACAAAAAGGAAACTACAAACAACAATCCAATACAATACATAATCACCTAAAGCAGTTTTATAGAAAATCAGAGACAGTTATAATAAAACTACAGGGTCACTTACATTCTTGCCTATCATTTCGTCATCTTCTGTATCACTATCACTGTCTTCCAAGACATATTCTTCCTCAGGGAAGACCGCTCGAGGTTTCTTGAGTGGTCGCGACATGTTGAGCACAACTTGCTGCACGTGTCTAGGTTCAGCCTGCACGTGTCTAGGTTCAGCCTGCACGTGTCTAGGTTCAGCCTGCACGTGTCTAGATTCAGCCTGCACGTGTCTAGGTTCAGCCTGCACGTTTCTAGGTTCAGCGTGCACGTGTCTTGGCTCAGCGTGCACGTGTCTTGGCTCAGCCTGCACGTCTAGGTTCAGCCTGCACGTGTCTTGGCTCAGCCTGCACGTGTCTAAGGACAACCTGCAAATGTCAAGGAGAGTTCAGTGATGCAGCACCCAGCCTCCAACACCACACTATAGAGTTAAAAATTCCCTTATAAAATAATATATACAAACTACCGAAAATTATAAATATCACAGTGGAAAATCAACTCTACGTCTGATATGTTATTGTTGGGGTTGCTAAAGGCTGCTAAAGCTTACGCCTCATTAATCCCTGCTTCCCGGGAGTCCAGGGAAATATATTGCCCAAATCTGGGAGAGAATTATAAAGGAAAAGTTTCCTCCGGAAAGAGGAATGGGAACAATAAGTTCCCAAATAGGTCAGGTGAACCTCCTTGTTTAAATCCCAGCAGAGACAGCTCCCCACGTAGTAACTCCCACTTGAGTCACCAACTGCAGGACTATGATTAGATCATCTCTTTGTCTGGACACACGAGGGAAAATTTATATCGCATATAAAAGTCATATATTTGAACTTTTAATTAAACATATTCACTATTCACTCTATAAAAAAGCAGTTAGAGGAGTTACAATGGAAAAATTATACTTAGTTACAAAAGTAAGATAAATATGTAGATGATTTATACCGCAAAAACTAATTTAGAAAGAAATTCTACATAACATAATACGTATTTAATAACCTTAAGAGGTAGCAGAAGTAA
Source organism: Cherax destructor (assembly GCA_009830355.1). Taxonomy (NCBI): domain Eukaryota; kingdom Metazoa; phylum Arthropoda; class Malacostraca; order Decapoda; family Parastacidae; genus Cherax; species Cherax destructor. Next base: position 18,707 of record WNWK01010148.1, on the reverse strand, counting down.
TGTTATGAGTGAAGCTTCGCTCAACCACTCACCTTTTTGATCCAAGGAAGTGGAACTAGCTACCCTCTCCCTTCCTCGGATCAAATTAAATTGCCTTTTATTCCATCGGGTTTAGCATTTCCTTATTAATATATTAATATGGACGTTTCATATGAAATGCGGGATGATGCAATACAAAAAAAAGTACAATTTATGATAATGTATAACAAAGTCATTTAAAAAACCTGATCTATCTTCACATGAAAAGTGACACGTCATAATTTAACTTTTAAAAACAAATGCTGTAATTAACTTAATTGAGCATTTCTATGTTAATGTGAATATTAGGATAATGATAATATAAAAATGTATACGCAAGATGTATTTTTTTTTTTTTTTTTTTTTTTCAACAAGTCGGCCGTCTCCCACCGAGGCAGGGTGACCCAAAAAGAAAGAAAATCCCCAAAAAGAAAAAACTTTCATCATCATTCAACACTTTCACCACACTCATACATAATCACTGTCTTTGCAGAGGAGCTCAGATACTACAGCTGAGATATATAACAAATACAAATATTTATTTCCTTGTAAAGCTTACAATGTGTGGTTTACATGTTATAAGATTTTAATTACAAAGGTGGCCACTATCGTGCCTAGGCACTTCGGGCAGACTAATACTAATTCTTACTCTGTTTTGATACAGGTTATATTTGAGTAGTATATTTGAACTTCCAGTGTTTCACCATATATCATTATCATATATCATATACATCATTATATCATATATATCATATCACATATATATCATTATATCACATATATATCATTATATCACATATATATCATTATATCACATATATATCATTATATCACATTTATATCATTATATCATATATATATCATTATATCACATATATATCATTATATCACATATATATCATTATATCACATATAATTATATCACATATATCATTATATCACATATATATCATTATATCACATATATATCATTATATCACATATATATCATTATATCACATATATATCATTATATCACATATCATTATATCACATATATCATTATATCACATATCATTATATCATATATCATTATATCACATATCATTATATCACATATCATTATATCACATATCATTATATCACATATCATTATATCACATATCATTATATCACATATCATTATATCACATATCATTATATCACATATCATTATATCACATATCATTATATCACATCATTATATCACATATCATTATATCACATATCATTATATCACATATCATTATATCACATATCATTATATCACATATCATTATCATTATATCACATCATATATCATTATATCACATCATATATCATTATATCACATCATATATCATTATATCATATATCATTATATCAAATATCATTATATCACATATATATCATTATATCACATATAATGTCACATATCATTATATCATATCATATCATATATCATATATCACATATCATATATATCATTATATCATATCATATATCATTATATCATATCATTATATCATATCATTATATCATATCATTATATATCATTATATCATATCACTATATCATATCATTATATCATATTATATCATATCATATATCATTATATCATATATCATTATATCATATATCATTATATATCATATATCATTATATATCATATATCATTATATATCATATATCATTATATCATATATATCATTATATCATCATATATCATTATATCATCATATATCATTATATCATCATATATCATTATATCATCATATATATATATATCGTATATATCATCATATCATATATATCATCATATCATATATATCATCATATCATATATCATATACTATATCATCATATCATGTGGTGTGGTGGTGGTGTTGAGAGTCAGTGTTGACACACTAGAGTGTACCGGCCGTGACAGTGATTCCTCAACACAGTGCTCTGCTGTGAGACCTTCACTTACTATTATTAAGTCACTGACTGTACAATGTTCATGGTAGAGAGTCTGGTGAAGTTATCCTGCAGTAAATATGGTCTTTGTAGACTCTTTATTACACCAGAAGCAACTTCCTGGACGTCAAAATTCCGGCACATCAGGACATCGCACGTTTCAGAAGCTGCACACAATCGTAAATATATTATTTTTGTTATATATTTGTCTTCATGGGAGTCCTAAGAATGCCCGCAATGCACAGCATATTAGGGGCTTTTGGCATGTACATCTCATTAATAACTATGTATCTTGTCTACCATGTATCATTATACCATGTCTCAATAAATTATTATTATTATTATTATTATTATTATTATATTATTATTATTATTATTATTATTATTATTATGTCAGCACAGGCTCCTGATCCAGAGAAACTGAGCTGCTCTCCACTTCATCTTCAAACAGATTAGTTTTCTATTACTTATGGTAATACAAGGACCCCAATGGAAATACAATACAATTTTATTTCTTTGCTCGTGTACATGGGTTTACATTACAATCATAATTGAGGTGCAAGGAGAGCCTCTGGCATGCCTTGGCATTAGGGGCAGCTTTATCTAATGGATTATAAACTATGAACATAATATTTTAGTAATTGAGCGAGTTTGTATTGGTAGATCGTTCAAATTATGATATGATAATAATACATTGTTCATTACAAAATGATGATAGACATTGTAACTAGTGTTTAGTAGGATGGAACATAATTGTAAAAATTAAATTATCTTAATGAAAGTAACATTGAGCATTTTGAGAGTAATTTACAGTTTGAGTATTTAGTTTAGGGTTATTAGGTGGTAACATAATTGTAAAAATTGAAATTATTTTATAGGAAAATAACTTTGAGCATTTTCGAAGGCAATTTACAGTATGAGTACAGTGGTACCTCGTGTTACGATGGTCCCCAAAATCGCCCTTTTATGTAAGTTTATTTTTTTAAATGCTTTTTTAAGTATATTTTTGAGGGTGTAAAAGGACTAGTCTATTTTACATTATTCCTTATGGGGATAAATTCGTTTGGTAATGGCACTTGAACAGCATTCTCGAACGAAAAAATATCGTAACTCGAGGTACCACTGTATTTAGTTTAGGGTAAGTAGGTGGTTTTTGAGGAGTCTTAAATTGATTTTCAGTATTTCCTGGTAATGAGTTCCAGATTTTATTTTAAGAGAATATAGAGATTAATTTTATAAAGTAGAGTGGACTAATAGTAAAAAAGTTTTAATCAAATTTTAAGTAAATAGTGATTACTAATACAGTGGTCCCTCGGTTTTCGTGCATCTCCAAGCTCGAACATTTATGTAAGTGTATTTTCGTAAGTGCTGTTGCAAGTGTATTTTTGGTGATCTGAAATAGACTAACCTACGTGACATTATTTCTTAAGGAAGTAAATTCGTTTGGTAATGGCACTTGAGCAGCATTCTGGAACGAATTTTCGGCGAAAACCGAGGGACCACTGTACTGTAAATAGTTAAGGTTGGGAAATGGTAATGGTAAATATGTATTAAGAAATATATAACAAATGGTTACAAATAAAGAAAAAGATATATATAAAAAGTTACAAATACAATGAGGTATGTAGTTGCTTTTAATACAGGAAAATACAAAATAGGTAGCAGTTACTAGAACAATTATGAATTTACATGCACTAACGTAGTCCAAGGATTTGGTCTTTGAGGTTGGTCAGTCTCTGTAAGATTAACATCTCGAAGGAAGTTGGACAGTTCATTTTCATTCGTGATATAGTAAACACGGCCTACATTTGTTTTCCTAACTTCGTCTGAATTTTTGGGGTTATCCTAGGTTATTTACACTGTATGATAATGAACTTGTGTACATGTGCCTAAATAAATAAGGCAACTACAGATCCTTGACACCCCACTGGTAACATTTTTCCACTAGGACATTTTTTTAATACTCGTTTTAGTGTGTTTGCATTGAAATTCAGTACCCACATCCAACACATAACAAAGGTCTCCAAATCAGTAGGCATCCTCTAAGATACATTTATATGTATCTCAAACAGTACTACTTGGTTGGTATTACTCTAATCTATTCTTACCTCGCCCAGTCTAGTGCCAGGCAACACATTCCTCCTTACTCAAGATGAACTCAAAGTTGAATGAACAACTGTCAATAAATAAACAGAGTGATGGATGAGGGGATTGATATGCGGCCAATGAATTAACAGGCCAGCACACTAACACCTCAGCTACAAGGTCTTCAAATAGAGAAATCTCAGAAGTACTACAAACTGTACATATTTCCATCATGGGCGCCATCTGTAACCCAACTGGCGATTTCTCCACAGCCCAGGAGCTTTGGTGGCAGATCTGATTTCACCTCTCAATGCCATATACAGTCATCCCTTGGTTTTCAATTTTAATCCGTTCCAGATGGATCAGCTAAAACCAAAACCGGTGAAAACCAAAACTATTTTCCCCATAAGAAATAATGGAAATTCAATTAATCCGTTCCAGAAACCCAGAAGTTATGAAAAAAATAAAATTTGGGGCCTTAAAGATAGATTTACATGCACAAATGAATGAACTCTATGTGGCACTTACCTTTATTGAAGACTGATGTTGCTAAATGGAAGAGATGAAGGAGGGGAGAGGGAAGAGTCCCTATTTTTTGGAAGGGGAATCCCCTTCCATAAGGAATTTAGGTACCAAGTCCTTATCCGGGGTCACTTCCCTGCATGCCTGCTACACTCCCTGCATGCCTGCTACACTCCCTGCATGCCTGCTACACTCCCTGCATGCCTGCTACACTCCCTGCATGCCTGCTACACCCTGCATGCCTGCTACACTCCTGCATGCCTGCTACACTCCTGCATGCCTGCTACACTCCCTGCATGCCTGCTACACTCCCTGCATGCCTGCTACACTCCCTGCATGCCTGCTACACTCCCTGCATGCCTGCTACACTCCCTGCATGCCTGCTACACTCCCTGCATGCCTGCTACACTCCCTGCATGCCTGCTACACTCCCTGCATGCCTGCTACACTCCCTGCATGCCTGCTACACTCCCTGCATGCCTGCTACACTCCCTGCATGCCTGCTACACTCCCTGCATGCCTGCTACACTCCCTGCATGCCTGCTACACTCCCTGCATGCCTGCTACACTCCCTGCATGCCTGCTACACTCCCTGCATGCCTGCTACACTCCTGCATGCCTGCTACACTCCCTGCATGCCTGCTACACTCCCTGCATGCCTGCTACACTCCTGCATGCCTGCTACACTCCCTGCATGCCTGCTACACTCCCTGCATGCCTGCTACACTCCCTGCATGCCTGCTACACTCCCTGCATGCCTGCTACACTCCCTGCATGCCTGCTACACTCCCTGCATGCCTGCTACACTCCCTGCATGCCTGCTACACTCCCTGCATGCCTGCTACACTCCCTGCATGCCTGCTACACTCCCTGCATGCCTGCTACACTCCCTGCATGCCTGCTACACTCCCTGCATGCCTGCTACACTCCCTGCATGCCTGCTACACTCCCTGCATGCCTGCTACACTCCCTGCATGCCTGCTACACTCCTGCATGCCTGCTACACTCCCTGCATGCCTGCTACACTCCCTGCATGCCTGCTACACTCCCTGCATGCCTGCTACACTCCCTGCATGCCTGCTACACTCCCTGCATGCCTGCTACACTCCCTGCATGCCTGCTACACCCCTGCATGCCTGCTCACTCTGCATGCCTGCTACACTCCCTGCATGCCTGCTACACTCTGCATGCCTGCTACACTCCCTGCATGCCTGCTACACTTCCTGCATGCCTGCTACCTCCTGCATGCCTGCTACACTCCCTGCATGCCTCTAATCCCTGCATGCCTGCTGACACTCCTGCATGCCTGCTACACTCCCTGCATGCCTGCTACATCCCTGCATGCCTGCTACACTCCCTGCATGCCTGCTACACTCCCTGCATGCCTGCTACACTCCTGCATGCCTGCTACACTCCCTGCATGCCTGCTACACTCCCTGCATGCCTGCTACACTCCCTGCATGCCTGCTGCACTCCCCTGCATGCCTGCTACACCCTGCATGCCTGCTACACTCCCTGCATGCCTGCTACCCCTCCCTGCATGCCTGCTACACTCCCCTGCATGCCTGCTACACTCCCTGCATGCCTGCTACACTCCCTGCATGCCTGCTACACTCCTGCATGCCTGCTACACTCCCTGCATGCCTGCTACACTCCCTGCATGCCTGCTACACTCCCTGCATGCCTGCTACACTCCCTGCATGCCTGCTACACTCCCTGCATGCCTGCTACACTCCCTGCATGCCTGCTACACTCCCTGCATGCCTGCTACACTCCCTGCATGCCTGCTACACTCCCTGCATGCCTGCTACACTCCCTGCATGCCTGCTACACTCCCTGCATGCCTGCTACACTCCCTGCATGCCTGCTACACTCCCTGCATGCCTGCTACACTCTTAAACTCCATCGTGTTTCTCACTTTCTTTACCAAAGGACTGGCACTAGGAGCTTTCTTTGGGCCCATGGTAGCTTATTTAGTAGTCACACACAATAATCAAGGGCCAAAAACAATGAATTGTTAATAAATGTATTGTATGAACTCCTGGGATGATGTTCACTCAAGCATAAACAATGCTACACTGCGTGACAATGTGCATGGGTGGCAGTCTAGCGGGCTTTGTATGTGCGGGGCACTGGTGGACAGGTTCCGTACCATCAGTGAAAACTGAGACAATTTTTCCACAAAAAAAGTGATTGAAAACCAAAATCGGTGAAAACTGAGACAATTGAAAACCAAGGGATGACTGTAGTCTATGAACTCAAAGTTGTAATGAACAATTGTCAGTGAATAGTGATACTACTGTGCATACTCATAATACAAGACACAAAATTGTCCTTGATATCCCGTATTCAACTCAACTTGTGTAAAAACTCGATGAGCATAAAAGGCCCTAACATTTGGAAAAAAGTGGCCTGAAGATTCCAAAGGTTCCCCATCTGCCAACTGCTTCAAAGCTGTGTACAGTGGAACCCCGGTTTTCATCTTTAATACGTTCCAAAAGGCCGGCCGAAAACCGATTTGTATGAAAACTGAAGTAACATTTCCAATAAGACTGTAAATTCAATTAATCCATTCCAGACACCCAAAAATATTAACAAAAAAAATAAATTTTGTAGAGAATAATTAGTTTTACATACAGAAAACAATGAGAAATAAATATAAAGCACTAATGAAATGGATAAATGAACATTTAACATCACTTTTACCTTTATTGAAGGCTCTTGTTGGTGTAAGGAAGACGGCGAGGAGGGGAGAGGGAGGAGAGGTTATTGTTTGGAAGGGAAATCCCCCTCCATAAGGACTTTAGGTATCAAAGCCCTATCCGGGGTTACTTCCCTTCTGTGTCTTTTACTGGCACTAAGACCAGCTTGAGAGTCACTGGACCCATGTCGCACAAAAAATCTATCAAGAGAGGCCTGTTTCTGGCGTCTCTTTAAGATTTGCCTAAAATGGGACATGGCATTGTTATTGAACATGTTGCAGACATGGCTTGCAACAGCTTTGTTAGGGTGATATTTCTCCACAAAAGTTTTGCACCTCACTCTATTTTGCACAAATGTCCTTAATCGCTGTAGAAGGCACATTCTCCCCTCTCTTCCTCCTCCTCTGAAGCAATTTCCTCAGCTAAGGTCTGTTGCTGTTCCAGATGAAGGTCTTGCAGCTCTTCAGTGGTTAACTCTTCCCTGTGGTCGTCCACCAACTCTTCCACATCCTGACCACTCACCTCCAACCCCATGGACTTTCCCAAAGACACACCATAGATTCCACAACAGGCATAGGGTCATCAGGGTCAGCTTCAAACCCTTCAAAATCATTCTGGAGGACACATTATGGCCACAATTTTCTCCAAGAAGAGTTAATCATCCTGGAAGTCACTCCCTGCCAAGCCTTATCTATAAGGCTTGTGCAATTGAGGATATTAAAGTGATTCCTCCAGAACTCTCTTAGGGTCAATTCAGTGTCCGAGGTCACTTCAAAGCACCTTTGAAACATTGCTCGGCCACACGTACGCCATTCGTATTTTTCTACGAGTTCTTTCTTGAATTCTATCGTGTTTCTCACCTTTACCAAAGGGCTGGCACTCGGAACTTTCTTTGTCCCCATGGTGGCTTATTTAGCAGTCGCAAGCACAAAAAACAATGGATTACTACGAAATGTTTCAGATGAACACGCAGAGTAATGCTCTTTGAACGAGCAACAAAGGCAGACTGAGTCACGAATGTATGAGCGGCCGCATCTCGCGGGCAGGCAGACGCGTCTGGTACAGACGATTTCCGAGTGGATGTACGAAAACGGAAAATTTCGCTAAAAAAAAGTTGTCGAAAATCGAATTGTACGATAACTGGACCAGACGAAAACTGTAATGCTAAAAAGCACCTCCTTACCTTAATGTAATCTTCACAGCAATATAGTGTATTACTATGATAAATCCTGAAAGCTGTTATTTTCATCCAGTCCTATCCCAGTTTCTAAAAAGTCTGACGAAAACTGAATTGTACAAAAACTGAAGCAATATTTCCCATAAGAAATAATGTAAATGCAATTAATCCCTTCCATACACCCAAAATATTAACAAAAAATACATTTTATAGAGAATAATTGTAGTTTTACATACAGACAACAATGAGAAATAAATATAAATGACTAATGAAATGGATAAATGAACATTTAACATCAATTTTACCTTTATTGAAGACTCTTGTTGGCGTATGGAAGACAGCGAGGAGGGGAGAGGGAGGAGTAGAGGTTATTGTTTGGAAGGGAAATCCCCGTCCATAAGGAATTCAGGTATCAAGGCCCTATCTGGGATTACTTCCCTTCTTTGTCTTTTACTGGCGCTAGGACCAGCTTGAGAGTCACTGGACCCCTGTCACACAAAAAATCTGACCAGAGAGGTCTGTTTCTGGTGTCTCTTAAGATTTGCCTAAAATGGGACAAGGCATTGTCATTGAACATGTTGCAGACACGGCTTGCAGCAGCTTTGTTAGGGTGATATTTCTCCACAAAACTTTGCAACTCACTCCACTTTGCACACATGTCCTTAATCACTGAAGAAGGCACATTCTTTGCTACGAGCTCTTTAACTACAATGTCAGATCTTTAAGCAAACATTTTGATGACCTTACTGCATTATTAAACTCACTACAGGCCAGTACAGTGGTACCCCGACTTACGATGGTCCCCAAACACACCCTTTTATGTAAGTTTATTTTTTTAAATGCTTTTGTAAGTGTAATTTTGGGGGTCTAAAAGGACTAGTCTATTTTACATCATTTCTTATGGAGATAAATTCGTTTGGTAATGGCACTTGAACAGCATTCTGGAATGAAAAAATATCGTAAGTCGGGGTACCACTGTATGTCCATCATTGCTCTCATTGAAACCTGGTTAAAGCCTCATACTACAGATATCTATGCCATTCCTGGTTACACAGCCATACACAATTGTAGGCCACACCAACAAGGAGGTGGCACAGCTATGTTATACTCAGACCAGCTTGAATGTATTAACAATACATGCACAAGAGATGAACATGGAGAATATATAATAGCTAAGTTTAAATCCAAATACCTACAAAAACCTCTCACAGTTATAAACATCTATAGATTACCACAGTCAAACATTCAGCAGTTTAGTGAAAAATTAGGAAGTATGATTATTGATCCACACATGAACAAAGACCACTTAATCCTCACAGGAGACTTCAATATAAACCTCCTACAAGATCAGGACCCACAAGTAACTGAATTCACAAACACTATGAGCAACTGCTTGCTGCTCCCGACAATAACAAAACCTACGAGAATCTCTGAGACCTGTGCCTCTCTATTAGACCATATCTGGACTAACACCATATCCCCATTAAAATCAGGCATACTCACAGACAATACCACAGACCACTACCCAACCTTTCTCATAACAAATCTTGGAAAATTACCACTAGAGACTACTAAAGTTACCTTCAGACTATATAATGAGACAGCCATAAATAACTTTATAACAGCTATGACAAACACTGACTGGCAAACAGAAATAGACACCTTCCCAGATACTGACTTATGTATTAATAATTTTCTTAAAAAGACCCAATACCTCTATAATAAGCATTGCCCTAAAAAAACTAAACAAATCACAACTAAAAGATTAAATAGTCCCTGGCTAACCCCCAGCATACTCAAATCCATTAATATAAAGCACCAATATGGAAAACAGTACAGAATGGGTCAAATAACAAGAGAACAAACAAAACGCTACTCGTCAAACCTAACGAGTCTGATAAGAAGGTCAAAAAAATTGTACTATGAGAACAGATTACATAACTTAAAAGGTGATATAAAAAAGACCTGGAAAACCCTATCTGAAATTCTAGGAACTAAAAAGATATCCACAAACAGAACAATCAAGCTAACAAAACCAGATGAACCCCTACTCCCACCCATTGAAATAGCAAACACTCGATGATTTCTTCTCCACCATAGGTAAAAAGCTGGCAAGCAAAATCCCAAGTTCAAATACTCCACCTAACGACTATCTCACTGGCACCTATCCGAACACACTATTCCTAGCCCCAACCAACCCAATAGAAGTTTCACTTATAATCAACACATTAAAAAACAAAGCAGGTGACCTAAATAACTTACCACCTTTTATATACAAAAAAGCCTCTCAAGTTCTCTCACCAATTATTGCAAAACTCTTTAACAAATCCATTGAATCCTCTACCTTCCCATCAATACTCAAAATAGCGAGGGTCACCCCAATACATAAAGGAGGAGATCAAACAGACCTGAATAACTACAGGCCGATATCTAACTTACCCCTTCTCTCCAAAATCTTTGAAAAAATAATTCATAGACAAATATATTCCTACCTCACCTCCAACAAAGTACTCAACCACTGTCAATTTGGATTCAGGCCTAATAAAAATACAAATGATGCCATTATACACATGTTAGAAGTAATTTACACCGCCCTTGAGAAAAAAGAAATCCCAGTGGGAATCTTCATTGATTTACGTAAAGCTTTTGATACAGTTGATCATGATCTGTTACACCTAAAATTATCACACTATGGTATAAGAGGACACTCCCTCACCTACCTAAAATCATACCTTAGCAACAGAAACCAATATGTGTACACAAATGGAGCTAGCTCCACCGCGCAAACTATTACCGTAGGTGTCCCACAGGAAGTGTTCTTGGCCCACTACTCTTTCTCATTTACATTAACGACCTACCAAATGCATCTCAACTACTCAAACCCATACTTTTTGCAGATGACACTGCATACGTTATCTCGCACCCAAGCCCAGACATACTAGCCAACACTGCAAATACTGAATTGCAGAAAATATCTACCTGGATGATGACCAACAAACTTACTCTCAATATTGATAAAACATATTTTATCCAGTTTGGGAACAGAGCTACAAACGCACCACTTAACATAATGATAAACGGGTCCCCTATCACAAAACTCACAGAGGGAAAATTCTTAGGAATCCATCTTGACAGTGGCCTCAAATTTCAGACACATATACAACAAATTTCCAAGAAAGTCTCAAAGACCGTGGGAATACTATCCAAGATACGGTACTATGTTCCACAACCAGCACTCCTTACCCTATATCACTCACTCATTTACCCCTACCTCACCTATGGAATCTGCGCATGGGGCTCTACATCAATAACTCATCTCAGACCACTAATAACACAACAAAAGGCAGCAGTTAGAATGATAAATTCACACTCCAGACAACATACTCCACCAATATTCAAAAACCTAAACTTACTCACCATACAAGACATCCATACTTTTTACTGTGCCTATTACATACATAGAACACTTTATGCAAATATTAACCCACCACTCAAACTTCTCCTTACCAATTTTAACAGGACACATGACCATAACACTAGACACAGATCACTCCTCGATGTTCCCCGTGTCCATCTAACACTATGTAAAAACTCAATGCATATAAAAGGCACGAAAATTTGGAATTCATTACCTGTCATTGCCAAAGAAACCCTGCCTGTACCCCAATTCAAAACGATGCTAAAAAACCACCTTCTCACCCAAAGCTAAATGCCCAATATCAAACATTCCCAACAAAATAGAATAATCACTTAATGTAAAAACCTGTTATGAATAATACATACTAAGCTAACTATTTCCATAACATTTACATTATAATGACCACGTAAACTGTAACTGCAATGCAACTAATTGTTTTAAATTGTTATCTCACTCAATTAGTTGCATTGCTACAATTAATTGATATGTTCAACTTATATTCAAACTTTATAACTTAGATACGCAATTATACTTATTTTATAAATTATCAACCATAACTTTTTACCATGTAGTCTAGAATTAAGTAGACCTAAGAATGCCCGCAATGCACAGCATATTAGGGGCTTTTGACATGTACATCTCATTAATAACTATATTTCTTGTCTACCATGTATCATTGTACCATGTCTCAATAAAGTATTATTATTATTATTATTATTATTATCTTGTTTCTCGCCGCCTTTATCAAAGGGCTGGCACTCGGAACTTTCTTTGGCCCCATGGTGGCTTTTTTAACTGTCGCACTCAATAATCAAGCACAAAAAACAATGGATTACAGTGAACCTTGGTTTTCGCGATTAACCCTTTCAGGGTCCAAGGCCATTTTTGGAAGGGGTGTGCCAGTGTCCAAGAATTTAAAAAAAAAAATTCTTGTTTTTTCTTATGAAATAGTAGAGAATCTTTTTCTGAAGGTAATAAAACAAAAAGTACGAAATTTGATTGAAAATTGACGAAATTATGCTCTCGCGAATTTTGATGTGTCAGTGATATTTACGCATTGGCAATTTTGCCGACTTTGACTCCCATTTTAGGCCAATTACATTATTCCAGTCGACCAAATTCTTAGCTATTCCACTAGTATTACTTCTATTCTATCGATTGAGCACAAGAAATCGCCCAGTCAACTGTTTCAACTACAAAATATAGTGATTGGAAATTGGTAATTTAACCAATATAACTCAAAGTTCAAAATATTCCAATTTCAAAATAAGGTGCAGAATAAACATTGCAGGCATTCCTGGCACTAAACTAACATTTCCTCTGTTCATTAGTTACGTTTTCAGTCTTTACAAATGAATTCCATTTTTATTTTTTATTCACATAATGAATTTTTATTCAAACCAAAAAAAATGGATGATTTACTGTTATGCAATATTGTAATAATTGTACAAATAATATCACCACATTTGTGAACATATATTAGACCCACCGGCTGGCGCGTATTAGACGTGTGAGGTCATTTGTTTACTCATGAACATCGGCAAAAATTTAACATTTCCGCTACTTTGAGCTCTGTTTCAAGCCATTTCCAGTACTAAAACCAATCAAAATCATATCTATATCTGTAATATATCTTCCATTCTATCAAATGAGACCAAGAAATCACAAATGCAACTATAAAAAGTATACGAAACAACACTGCAAAGTCGCTGTTTTAATCGAAAATTATGGTTTCAGTTTTTTTTTCTCATTATGCACTGTGTGCTGCAGGATTTGTTTTATGGTGCACACTTACCACATAGATGTATTCTCTCATATCTAGGCCCAAATTTACCGCTCAAAGCTTATCTGAGTGAGCTGAGCTCATGACGTAGAACTACGGTTTGGACCCAGAACTCAAAGCCGTAGAACTACGGCACGGACCCTGAAAGGGTCCATAAGAAATAGTTAATCCAATTAATCCATTCCAGTCACTCAAAAGCATTAATAAAAAATAATTTGTTTGCAGATTAAATATAGATTTACATACAGAAAAGAATGACAAATCAATATAAAGCAATAATAACATCACACTAACCTTTATTGAAGACTTTTGTTTGTGTATGGAAGACAGGAGTGGAGAGGGAGGAGAAGTTACTATTGTTTGGAAGGGGAATCTCCTTCCATAAAGATTTTAGGTACTGAGTCCTTATCTAGCTACTTACACTTTAGGTCACACTACACTGGCATACACATGCATATATATACATACACACATTTAGGTTTTTCTTCTTTTTCTTAATAGCTCTTGTTCTTTTTATTTTCTCTATTGTCGTTGGGGAAGTGGAAAAGAATCTTTCCTCCGTAAGCCATGCGTGTCGTATGAGGCGACTAAGATGCCGGGAGCAATGGGCTAGTAACCCCTTCTCCTGTACAAATCTACTAAAAACGAGAAGAAGAAAAACTTTATAAAATTGGGTTGTCTGAATGTGCGTGGATGTAGTGCGGATGATAAGAAAGAGATGATTGCCGATGTTATGAATGAAAAGAAGTTGGATGTCCTGGCCCTAAGCGAAACAAAGCTGAAGGGGGTAGGCGAGTTTCAGTGGGGAGAAATAAATGGGATTAAGTCAGGAGTATCTGAGAGAGTTAGAGCTAAGGAAGGGGTAGCAATAATGTTGAAGGATCAGTTATGGAAGGAAAAGAGGGAATATGAATGTGTAAATTCAAGGATTATGTGGATTAAAATAAGGGTCGGATGCGAAAAGTGGGTCATAATAAGCGTGTATGCACCTGGAGAAGAGAGGAGTGTAGAGGAGAGAGAGAGATTTTGGGAGATGTTAAGCGAATGTATAGGAACTTTTGAACCAAATGAGAGAGTAATTGTGGTAGGGGACCTAAATGCTAAAGTGGGAGAAACATGCAGAGAGGGTGTAGTAGGTAAGTTTGGGGTGCCAGGTGTAAATGATAATGGGAGCCCTTGATTGAACTTTGTATAGAAAGGGTTTAGTTATAGGTAATACATATTTTAAGAAAAAGAGGATAAATAAGTATACAAGATATGATGTAGGGCGTAATGACAGTAGTTTGTTGGACTATGTATTGGTAGATAAAAGACTGTTGAGTAGACTTCAGGATGTACATGTTTATAGAGGGGCTACAGATATATCAGATCACTTTTTAGTTATAGCTACAGTGGGAGTAAAAGGTAGATGGGATACATGGAAAATAAAATCAGTAAGTAAGAGAGAGGTGAAGGTTTATAAACTAAAAGAGGAGGCAGTTAGGGTAAGATATATACAACTATTGGAGGATAGATGGGCTAGTGAGAGTGTAGGCAATGGGGTCGAAAATGTATGGGGTAAATTTAAAAATGTAGTGTTAGAGTGTTCAGCAGAAGTTTGTGGTTACAGGCGAGTGGGTGCGGGAGGGAAGAGGAGCGATTGGTGGAATGATGATGTAAAGAGAGTAGTAAGGGAGAAAAAGTTAGCATATGAGAGGTTTTTACAAAGTAGAAGTGATGCAAGGAGGGAAGAGTATATGGAGAGAAAAAGAGAGGTTAAAAGAGTGGTGAAGCAATGTAAAAAGAGAGCAGATGAGAGAGTGGGTGAGATGTTATCAGCAAATTTTGTTGAAAATAAGAAAAAGTTTTGGAATGAGATTAATAAGTTGAGGAAGCCTAGAGAACAAATGGATTTGACAGTTAAAAATAGGAGAGGAGAGTTATTAAATGGAGAGTTAGAGGTATCGGGAAGATGGAGAGAATATTTTGAGGATTTGTTAAATGTTGATGAAGACAGGAAGCTGTGATTTCGTGTGTAGGGCAAGGAGGAATAACATCTTGTAGGAGTGTGGAAGAGCCAGTTGTGGGTGTAGGGAAGTTCGTGAGGCAGTGGGTAGAATGAAAGGGGTAAGGCAGCTGGGATTGATGGGATAAAGATAGAAATGTTAAAAGCAGGTGGGGATATAATTTTGGAGTGGTTGGTGCTATTATTTAATAAATGTATGGAAGAGGGTAAGGTACCTAGGATTGGCAGAGAGTGTGTATTGTTCCTTTGTATAAAGGCAAAGGGGACAAAAGAGAGTGCAAAAATTATAGGGGAATAAGTCTGTTGAGTGTACCTGGTAAAGTGTATGGTAGAGTTATTATTGAAAGAATTAAGAGTAAAACAGAAAGCAGGATAGCAGATGAACAAGGGGCTTTAGGAAAGGTAGGGGGTGTGTAGACCAAGTGTTTACAGTGAAACATATAGGTGAACAGTATTTGGATAAGGGTAAAGATGTTTTTGTGGCATTTATGGATTTGGAAAAGGCGTATGATAGGGTAGATAGGGGGCAATGTGGCAGATGTTGCAGGTGTATGGAATAGGAGGAAGGTTACTGAAAGCAGTGAAGAGTTTTTATGAGGATAGTGAGGCTCAGGTTAGAGTGTGTAGGAGGGAAGGGGACTATTTCCCAGTAAAAGTGGGCCTTAGACAAGGATGTGTGATGTCACCATGGTTGTTCAATATATTTATAGATGGGGTTGTAAGAGAAGTGAATGCGAGGGTCTTGGCAAGAGGTGTTGGGCTAAAAGATAAAGAAGCAAATACAAAGTGGGAGTTGTCACAGTTGCTTTTGCTGATGACACTGTGCTTTTGGGAGATTCTGAAGAGAAGCTGCAGAGGTTGGTGGATGAATTTGGTAGGGTGTGTAAAAGAAGAAAATTGAAAGTGAATATAGGAAAGAGTAAGGTGATGAGGATAACAAAAAGAATAGGTGACGAAAGATTGGATATCAGATTGGAGGGAGAGAGTATGGAGGAGGTGAATGTATTCAGATATTTGGGAGTGGACATGTCGGCGGATGGGTCTATGAAGGATGAGGTGAATCATAGAATTGATAAGGGGAAAAGGGTGATGGAGCACTTCGGAGTCTGTGGAGACAAAGAACCTTGTCCATGGAAGTAAAGAGGGGAATGTATGAGAGTATAGTTATACCAACGCTCTTATATGGGTGTGAAGCATGGGTGATGAATGTTGCAACGAGGAGAAGGCTGGAGGCAGTGGAGATGTCATGTCTGAGGTCAATGTGTGGTGTGAATATAATGCAGAGAATTCGGAGTTTGGAAATTAGGAGGAGGTGCGGGATTACCAAAACGATTGTCCAGAGAGCTGAGGAGGGTTGTTGAGGTGGTTTGGACATGTAGAGAGAATGGAACGAGACAGAGTGACTTCGAGAGTGTATAAATCTGTAGTGGAGGGAAGGCGGGGTAGGGGTCGGCCTAGGAAAGGTTGGAGGGAGGGGTAAAGGAAGTTTTGCGTGCGAGGGGCTTGGACTTCCAGCAAGCATGTGTGAGCGTATTTGATAGGAGTGAATGGAGGCATATGGTTTTTAATACTTGACGTGCTGTTGGAGTGTGAGCAAAGTAACATTTATGAAGGATTCAGGAAACCGGCAGGCCGGACTTGAGTTCTGGAGATGGGAAGTACAGTGCCGGCACTCTGAAGGAGGGTGTTAATGTTGCAGTTTTATAACTGTAGTGTAAAACACCCTTCTGGCAAGACAGTGATGGAGTGAATGATGATGAAAGTTTTTCTTTTTCGGCCACCCTGCCTTGGTGGGAATCGCCGATGTGTTAATAAATAAAAAATTTGTTTGCAGATTAAATATAGATTTACATACAGAAAAGAATGACAAATCAATATAAAGCAATAATAACATCACACTAACCTTTATTGAAGACTTTGTTTGTGTATGGAAGACAGGAGTGGAGAGGAGGAGAAGTTACTATTGTTTGGAAGGGGAATCTCCTTCCATAAAGATTTTAGGTACTGAGTCCTTATCTGGGTTTACTTCCTTCTTGTTTTTAATGGCACTAGGACCAGTTTTTTTTCCAAAAGAGGCCTGTTTTGTCACAGTTGAACACTTGTTGGAGGAGGAATCCTTCAGCCTCTATGTACTCCTTGAATTCATGCACAAATTTTTCAGCCGCATGTTTGTCTGAACTTGCAGCCTCACCATGCCTTACAACACTGTGTATGCCACTTCACTTCTTGAAATTTTCGAACCAGCCTTTGCTGGCCTTAAATTCACTAACATCAGCACTCGTTCTAGGCATTTTCTTTACGAGATCGGCATCCAACTGCCTTGCCTTTTGCAAATTATCAACTGCACAACACTATCTCCCGCTAACTGTTTTGGTTGATACACTCCAACAACAACTTCTCAACATCTTCGATTATTTGCGATCTCTGTTTCGTTAGCACATTTACCCCTTTCGCAACATCAGCTTCCTTGATTTCCTTTTTTTCCCACAGTGGAAGTGATCGTTGAATGGGGCTTCCCATACATCCTGGCAAGCTTGGCCACATGTACGGCACTTCGTATTTTTTATTTCTTTCTTTAATTCTATCGTGTTTCCACCTTCTTTACCAAAGGGCTGGCACTAGGAGCTTTCTTTGGGCCCATGGTGGCTTATTTAGCAGTTGCAAGCACAAAAACAATGGATTATTACAAAATGTTTTGTATGAACGCGAGGTGATGCTCACTCGCCGAGAACAATACCAGACTGACTGAATGCATCTGTGGGAGGCTTTGTGTGTGTGAGGCGGCTGGGACATGTTCCGTACAATCACTGAAATTCAAGGGAAATTACGAAAACCAAGGCTATATTTTGACGGAAAAAGTTGCCGATTACCAAAATTCACGAAAACTGAGACTAACGAAAACCAAGGGTCCACTGTATTATGGAGTGTTTCGGATGAACACGCAGGGTGATGCTCACTCAACGAGAAACAAAGGCAGACTGAGTCACGAATGCATGGGATGCTTTGTGTGGGCGCTTGAGTGGCTGAGTAACGCGGGCAGG
>WNWK01010147.1:45000-71972 GCA_009830355.1 Cherax destructor | reverse complement strand
AGAATTTTTTATTTATGGTTTTAAAAAAAGGCATAGATAGAGTGGATAGGGGCAACAAATTTCAAGTGTATGGAATAGGAGTGTTATTGAAGGCTTAAAGAGTTTTATGGGATAGTGAGGTCAGGTTAGGTTTTGGGGAGAGGGGGAGATTATTTCCCCGGTAAAATAGGTCTTAAAGGGGTTGTGAATGCACCATTTGAAATTTTAAGATTTTAAAAAAGAAATGTGGGTGTTGGGGAGGGGTGGGATTAAATTATGGAGAATTAAATGCAAAATGGGAGTTGCCTTATTTTTTGCTGATGATACTTTTTATGGGAGATTCTAAAAAAAATTTAAGGTTGGGGAATTTTGGGGAGAGGAAAAGGAGAAAGTTAAAAGTGAACATAGATAAGAGTAAGGTGATGGGGGTATCAAACGATTTAAATAAAAAAAAATTGGGATTCACTTTGGGAGAGGGGGGATTATGGAAGAAGTAAATTTTTTCAGATATTTGGGGTTGGTGTCAGCAGATGGGTTTATGAAGGATGGGGTTAATCATAGAATTGATAAAGGGGAAAAAAAGGTGAGGGGGCATTGGGTCGTAAAAAAAACGTTATCCAGGAGGCAAAGGGGGAATGTAAAAGTTATGGTCCCAACACTTTATGGGGGTGTGAAGCAGGGGTTGCAAATGCTGGGAGGAGGAGGTGGAGGGGGGAATGTCCTGTCAAAGGGGAAGTGGGGTGTAAATATTATGCAGAAAATTGGGAATGGGAAATTGGGGGGGGGGAGTTACTAAAAATATTTTCGAGGGCAAGAGGGTTGGAGGTGGTTTGGTCATTTGAGAAAGGGTCAAAGAGAATGACTTGGAGCATAAATCTGTAGGGGAAGGGGCGGGGGAGGGGGCGTCCTGGGTTAGGAAGGGGAAAGAGGGGGGCGAGGCTTGGGCTTCCAGCAAACTGTGTGAGCGTGGTGGAGGAATGGGAAACGAATGGTTTTGGGACATGACGATCTGTTGGAGTGTGAGCAGGGTAACATTGTGTGAAGGGATTCAGGGAAACCAGTTAATTGATTTAGTTGGACTTGAGTCCTGGAAATGGGAAGTACAATGCCTGCACTTTAAAGGAGGGGTCTGAGATAGTGACAGCTGGGAGGGACTTTTCTCAGCTGTAGTATCTGAGCTCCTCTGCAAAGACAGTGATTATGTATGAGTGTGG
Organism: Cherax destructor; assembly: GCA_009830355.1. Taxonomy (NCBI): domain Eukaryota; kingdom Metazoa; phylum Arthropoda; class Malacostraca; order Decapoda; family Parastacidae; genus Cherax; species Cherax destructor. The sequence goes on along the minus strand of WNWK01010147.1, from coordinate 70,779 downwards.
TGAAAGTGTTGAATGATGATGAAAGTTTTTTCTTTTGGGGATTTTCTTTCTTTTTGGGTCACCCTCCCTCGGTGGGAGACGGCCGACTTGTTGAAAAAAAAAAAAAATATATATATATATATATATATATATATATATATATATATATATATTTACCACTTTCACTCCATTTCCTTTCCAATGTTTGCTATTCTTCCCTCTTTCTCTCTCTCTCTCTCTCTCTCTCTCTCTCTCTCTCTCTCTCTCTCTCTCTCTCTCTCTCTCTCCTCTCTCTCTCTCTCTCTCTCTCTCTCTCTCTCTCTCTCTTCTCTCTCTCTCACTTTCTATCTTCTATAATTTCTTATCTTTTGACCTGACTCTTCTTCTGCCTCCCTTGGATCCCCTGTCTTCCCTGGTGCCTCTTCCTCCCCTGCCTCCCTGCCTCCCCTGCCTCCCCTGCCTCCCACAGGTGCCGCTAATCGCCCTTTGCTCACTCACGTATTTAATCACTCTCCTCTCATCAGCTCCGCCTTCCACACGTCCGCTCTCTCTCTCTCTCTCCTCTCTCTCCTCTCTCTCTCTCTCTCTCTCTCTCTCTCTCTCTCTTCTCTCTCTCTCTCTCTCTCTCTCTCTCTCTCTCTCTCTCTCTCTCTCTCTCTCTCTCTCTCTCTCTTACACAGGGTTTGACAAGGTTAGGATTCCTAACTTTATTGACAAGCTAAGAGCTGTTACCTACATCAGCTCATTTGAAAGCATCTTTATTGTTATGAAACATACATGTATGGAACAGGTTGAAGTTGGAGCCATCTGTGGGTCAGCATTGAGCCATCTGTGGGTCAGCATTTTCATTTGATCAACTGACTTCATCTCGTTGACATCATAATGCTGTACGAATGTGTTCCAGACTCGAGTCATCCTGGGATAAATGATCTCAGATGAAGTGATGTTCTGGAGAAGGGTACAGCCAGAGTGAAGTTGCTGCTGGCTGCCCGTCTTGTGGTATAGAAGCTTGCTTCTCACTGTCCTGGAAGTGGAGGCAAGTGTGGTACTTTGACAATGTTGGCCTTGTACATAACATCAAGGCCACCCACATCCCTCCTGTGTTGAAGGCTCTCTCTCTTTCTCAATAAATATTAGGAAATTCTGAGCTTCCAGTTATTATTGAGTAATAACTCGTGTTTGGTTGACGTTGCTGGTCTTCTTGTATTACTACCACAATCACCACCATCATCACAACCACTACTACCACAATCACCACAACCACCACCATCATCACAACCACTACTACCACAATCACCACGACTACTACCACAACCATCACTACAAAGGACAGTTTTTTTCCACTCCCTCCTCTTTCCACTCCCTCTCCCCTTCCTTTACCCCTCCTCTCCCCTCCCCTACCCCTCCTCTCCCCTCCCCTACCCCTCTTCTCCCCATTCGCTCGGGAACAGCAGTAATGAATACATTCCTACACTCACTACCATAGTTCAGTCTGCCCAAGTAAATGTATTATTATACATGCAATACACCCCCTCATGCATACATATACTCTGTATATACATGGTGATACATACACACACACACACACACACATACATATGCTGCAGCATATGGGCGCCTAGCTAACCTAAGAACAGCATTCCGACATCTTAATAAAGAATCGTTCAGGACCCTGTACACTGTGTACGTTAGGCCCATACTGGAGTATGCAGCACCAGTTTGGAACCCTCACCTAGCCAAGCACGTGAAGAAGCTCGAGAAAGTGCAAAGGTTTGCAACTAGACTAGTCCCGGAGCTAAGGGGTATGTCCTACGAGGAGAGGTTAAGGGAAATCGACCTGACGACACTGGAGGACAGGAGAGATTGGGGGGACATGATAACGACATATAAAATACTGAGAGGAATTGACAAGGTGGACAGAGACAGAATGTTCCAGAGATGGGACACAGCAACAAGGGGACACAGTTGGAAGTTGAAGACTCCTATGAGTCAAAGGGATGTTAGGAAGTATTTCTTCAGTCACAGAGTTGTCAGGAAGTGGAATAGTCTGGAAAGTGATGTAGTGGAGGCAGGATCCATACATAGCTTTAAGCAGAGGTATGATAAAGCTCATGGAGCGAGTAGAGTGACCGAGTAGCGGCCAGTGAAAAGGCGGGGTTAGGAGCTGTGAATCGACCCCTGCAACCACAACTAGGTGAGTACACACCTTACCACCCATCTCTTTCAGGGAGACTCATTGATTGTCCTAGAAGGGCTCTTGATCCAAGGAAGTGCATTTATGCCAGGGAGACTCAGCGATTGCCCTAGAAGAGCTTTTGATCCAAGGATGTGCATTTAGACTCTTTCCATTGTAATTCAACGTTCGAACTCTAACATCCACTTCTTTGTTTCTTATAATCATCAGATTCATATTCTCTGTGAATTAATATTGTTATTATTATTATTATTATCGTTATTGTTGTTCTTATTATTAGAATTATTATTACTGTAATTATTATTATTATTAATATTATTATTATTATTATTATTATTATTATTATTATTATTATTATTATTATTATTATTATTATCATCATCATTATTTCTGATAAGCTCTAAAGCCGTAGGGGTCACGCACTGCTGAGAATTAAATGTTTGAACAGTGTATAATATTTAAATATTATTCACAGATAAAAGCGATGAAAGAATAAAGGAAAAACCTTCACATATATACACAACAAAACTGGCACCGTCAATACTGGGTAAAAAAATATTTAAACAACAGGTGACCAGTCCAACAAAAACACAATAGTGGAGACAAAAGCATTTCCGGAACAACAAGTACAGCAACAAGTACAGTGTAGCACACAGTTCCCCCCCCCCCCACCTGGGTACACTGCCTTGTTAACAATTACAATAATTCTGCCAACATATATTTTTCGCATTGTTTCCTATATTATGGTGCGGTATAGCTGCTATATATCGTGTTACAGCTCTGCTATAGTCTGTTATACTATGGTGTGGTATGTCATAGCTCGGTTATAGTGTTCTATGCTATAGTTTGCTATGTTATTGCTCTGTTAAGCTGTGTTGTACCAATGTTTTGTTATACTGTGTTGTACCACTATTATGTTATACTGTGTTGTACCACTGTTATGTTATATTGTGTTGTACCACTGTTATGTTATGCTGTGTTGTACCACTGTTATGTTATACTGTGTTGTACCACTGTTTTGTTATACTGTGTTGTACCACTATTATGTTATACTGTGTTGTACCACTGTTATGTTATACTGTGTTGTACCACTGTTATGTTATACTGTGTTGTACCACTGTTATGTTATGTTATACTGTGTTGTACCACTGTTATGTTATGCTAGGCTATGTTATGCTGTGTTGTACCACTGTTATGGTATACTGTGTTGTACCACTGTTATGTTATGTTATACTGTGTTGTACCACTGTTATGTTATACTGTGTTGTACCACTGTTATGTTATACTGTGTTGTACCACTGTTATGTTATGTTATACTGTGTTGTACCACTGTTATGTTATGCTAGGCTATGTTATGCTGTGTTGTACCACTGTTATGGTATACTGTGTTGTACCACTGTTATGTTATGTTATACTGTGTTGTACCACTGTTATGTTATACTGTGTTGTACCACTGTTATGTTATACTGTGTTGTACCACTGTTATGTTATACTGTGTTGTACCACTGTTATGTTATGCTAGGCTATGTTATGCTGTGTTGTACCACTGTTATGTTATGCTAGGCTATGTTGTACTGTGTTGTACCACTGTTATGTTATGCTAGGCTATGTTGTACTGTGTTGTACCACTGTTATGTTATGCTAGGCTATGTTGTGCTGTGTTGTACCACTGTTATGTTATGCTAGGCTATGTTGTGCTGTGTTGTACCACTGTTATGTTATGCTAGGCTATGTTATGCTGTGTTGTACCACTGTTATGTTATGCTAGGCTATGTTGTGCTGTGTTGTACCATTGTTATGTTATGCTAGGCTATGTTGTGCTGTGTTGTACCACTGTTATGTTATGCTAGGCTATGTTGTGCTGTGTTGTACCACTGTTATGTTATGCTAGGCTATGTTGTGCTGTGTTGTACCATTGTTATGTTATGCTAGGCTATGTTGTGCTGTGTTGTACCACTGTTATGTTATGCTAGGCTATGTTGTGCTGTGTTGTACCACTGTTATGTTATGCTAGGCTATGTTATGCTGTGTTGTACCACTGTTATGTTATGCTAGGCTATGTTATGCTGTGTTGTACCACTGTTATGTTATGCTAGGCTATGTTGTACTGTGTTGTACCACTGTTATGTTATGCTATACATAGCAGTTTAACAAAGCTCCAGAGGCGATGTTGTATGTAGATACCTTCTCAATCTTTCACATTACTGCTGATGGTATATGTTATGATAGACACCGTAGTGTCATGACATGTAATGTTATGGTATAAGTAACTCATGTCACTGACTGGATCATACACTGACCGTGTGGGTACTATCCACACGGTAAGCGTTGTGTGTAGTACCCATACGGGTACTACAATACTGGGTATTTTTTAGAAGATCCTAAGGTCAGAGGTAGCAAACTATGGTGAGTGTTTCAGGAGGTACCTAAGTAGTTGGAAGGAAGCTCTTGTGTATGTCGATAAGGCAGATACCCAAGACGAAAGTAGCACTGCAGGAGGCCTACTTCACAAGGTAACAGCCTAAGTGACTCTACCTGTTGGGATGTGAGCAAGGTCACATTTATGAAAGGATTCAAGAAAACCAGTTAACCGGACTTGAGTCCTGGAGGTGTGGAGAACTAGAAGATTGGCGAGGATGTTGAGGTATGATGTCAGCATTCTTCTGGCAAGGAGTGAATGATGGTGAATTCATTTCCTTTGTTTTTGAGTCGCCCTATCTCAGTGGCAGAAGGACAGTGACTTTAAAAAAACTCACATCAACATTAAATTATACACCACTCTAGCACTGAACTATACACCACTCTAGCACTGAACTATACACCACTCTAACACTGAACTATACACCACTATAACACTGAACTATATACCACTCTAACACTGAACTATATACCACTCTAACACTGAACTATACACCACTCTAACACTGAACTATACACCACTATAACACTGAACTATACACCACTCTAACACTGAACTATATACCACTCTAACACTGAACTATACACCACTCTAACACTGAACTATACACCACTCAAACACTGAACTATATACCACTATAACACTGAACTATACACCACTCTAACACTGAACTATACACAACTCTAGCACTGAACTATATACCACTCTAACACTGAACTATACACCACTCTAACACTGAACTATACACCACTCTAGCACTGAACTATACACCACACTAACACTGAACTATACACCACTATAACACTGAACTATACACCACTGTAACACTGAACTAGACACCAATGAAACATTGAACTATACACCACTCTAACACTGAACTATACACCACTGTAACACTGAACTATACACCACTCAAACACTGAACTATACACCACTGTAACACTGAACTATACACCACTCAAACACTGAACTATACACCACTCTAGCACTGAACTATACACCACTCTAACACTGAACTATACACAACTCTAACACTGAACTATACACCACTATAACACTGAACTATACACCACTCTAACACTGAACTATACACCACTCTAACACTGAACTATACACCACTATAACACTGAACTATATACCACTCTAACACTGAACTATATACCACTCTAACACTGAACTATACACCACTATAACACTGAACTATATACCACTCAAACACTGAACTATACACCACTATAACACTGAACTATACACCACTCTAGCACTGAACTATACACCACTCTAACACTGAATTATACACCACTATAACACTGAACTATATACCACTCAAACACTGAACTATACACCACTCTAACACTGAACTATACACCACTCTAACACTGAACTATATACCACTATAACACTGAACTATATACCACTCAAACACTGAACTATACACCACTATAACACTGAACTATATACCACTCTAACACTGAACTATATACCACTATAACACTGAACTATATACCACTCAAACACTGAACTATACACCACTCTAACACTGAACTATATACTACTATAATACTGAACTATATACCACTCAAACACTGAACTATACACCACTCTAACACTGAACTATATACCACTATAACACTGAACTATATACCACTATAACACTGAACTATATACCACTATAACACTGAACTATATACCACTCTAACACTGAACTATACACCACTCTAACACTGAACTATATACCACTATAACACTGAACTATATACCACTCAAACACTGAACTATACACCACTCTAACACTGAACTATATACCACTCTAACACTGAACTATATACCACTATAACACTGAACTATACACCACTATAACACTGAACTATTTACCACTAAAACACTGAACTATACAACACTATAACACTGAACTATACACCACTCTGGCACTGAACTATACACCACTCAAACACTGAACTATACACCACTATAACACTGAACTATATACCACTCAAACACTGAACTATACACCACTCTAACACTGAACTATACACCACTCTAACACTGAACTATACACCACTATAACACTGAACTATACACCACTCTAACACTGAACTATACACCACTCTAACACTGAACTATACACCACTCTAACACTGAACTATACACCACTCTAACACTGAACTATACACCACTATAACACTGAAATATACACCACTCTAACACTGAACTATACACCACTCTAACACTGAACTATACACCACTCTAACACTGAACTATACACCACTCTAACACTGAACTATACACCACTCTAACACTGAACTATACACCACTCTAACACTGAACTATACACCACTATAACACTGAACTATACACCACTCTAACACTGAACTATACACCACTCTAACACTGAACTATACACCACTCTAACACTGAACTATATACCACTCTAGCACTGAACTATACACCACTCTAACACTGAACTATACACCACTCTAACACTGAACTATATACCACTCTAACACTGAACTATACACCACTCTAGCACTGAACTATACACCACTCTAACACTGAACTATACACCACTCAAACACTGAACTATATACCACTCTAACACTGAACTATACACCACTATAACACTGAACTATACACCACTCTAACACTGAACTATACACCACTCTAACACTGAACTATACACCACTCAAACACTGAACTATACACCACTCTAACACTGAACTATACACCACTCTAACACTGAACTATACACCACTCTAACACTGAACTATATACCACTCTAGCACTGAACTATACACCACTCTAACACTGAACTATACACCACTCAAACACTGAACTATACACCACTCTAACACTGAACTATACACCACTCTAGCACTGAACTATACACCACTCTAACACTGAACTATACACCACTCAAACACTGAACTATATACCACTCTAACACTGAACTATACACCACTTTAACACTAAACTATATACCACTCTAACACTGAACTATATACCACTCTAACACTGAACTATACACCACTATAACACTGAACTATATACCACTCAAACACTGAACTATACACCACTCTAACACTGAACTATACACCACTCTAACACTGAACTATACACCACTCTAACACTGAAATATACACCACTCTAACACTGAACTATACACCACTCTAACACTGAACTATACACCACTATAACACTGAACTATACACCACTCTAACACTGAACTATACACCACTCTAACACTGAACTATACACCACTCTAACACTGAACTATATACCACTCTAGCACTGAACTATACACCACTCTAACACTGAACTATACACCACTCTAACACTGAACTATATACCACTCTAGCACTGAACTATACACCACTCTAACACTGAACTATACACCACTCTAACACTGAACTATACACCACTATAACGCTGAACTATACACCACTCTAACACTGAACTATACACCACTATAACACTGAACTATACACCACTCTAACACTGAACTATACACCACTATAACACTGAACTATACACCACTATAACACTGAACTATACACCACTCTAACACTGAACTATACACCACTCAAACACTGAACTATACACCACTGTAACACTGAACTATACACCACTAACATTAAATTTAACCGAGAAAATCATTTATTTGATCCTCGGACTTAAGCTTCGTTGGTCAGATGTTTGCGTGATTGTCCATTTATTGACGAATAGAAGCAGACAGTACAATAACCTAGGTGATATGTAAACATAAATCCAGATGTTCGCCTCTTAACCCATTTGTGGCCAAGTGCCCATTTATTTTGTGTGTTCATATGTTCTTGTGCTACCCTCCACAGGATAGATAGTGGGCGCACAGTAAACTAGCCTCTACCCTCCACAGGTGTACAATAAACTAGCCACTTAGGACGCAAAATAGAAATCTAATCTGAGACAAAATTTAATGGGTGAAGACTCAAGACTCGTTTAGTGTTGATGTTGGAACATTACTGCTTATAACCGAATCCCTTATATTCCTCTGTTGTGTGGTGTTGCATCCCATCTACACTGCAACATCCATGAACGCAATTCTACGATTCTCTGCACATATGTCCCCACATACACACACCATTATTACTGTCCCAAGTGTGTACTGAGTACCCGTTTTGATAGGGTTGACGTTTTAAAATTATTTGTTTCTCCAGTGTCGGAATTTTGTTGACGCAAGGAGTTATCTGGGTGTCTTCTGAGAAGCTTTTGAAAGAGACTGAATAGTGTCCTCTCCTCCTCGCCGTCTCCCCAACATTCTCCCAGCCTCTGAACCTACCTCAAATCTCCCTCCCTCCTCCAGATGTAATCTTCCCACAACAGCAAAATAAAACAGGAAGAGGAGACAAGTATTACTCCCCTGGGCGCCATCCCCGGTGGTGGTGGTGGTGGAGGAGGTGGTGGTGGTGATGATGGTGGTGGTGGTGGTGGAGGTGGAGGTGGTGGTGGTGGAGGTGGTGGTGATGATGGTGGTGGTGGTAACGATGCTGGTAGTTGTGGTAGTGATGGTACATGTATGGAGTAGTAGCAGTGTTTACAGCTCAACATTATTTGTTCCCCCCTCCTCCTAATTTGTGTCTATGTTTCTGGCATGGGAAACATCAACAAGGATTAGGCTTTGCAATACAAATATAGTGAAAGAAGCTTGGTTAACCCAGGGTTAGGCAAGCTAAGAGAATCTTCTTTCTCTCACTTTTAACAAACTTAGTCACAAACCTAACGCCAATGACCTCCTGATCCTTAAGTTCACTAACAATATCAGCTTCGTTCATCTGCACTAGATCTCTGCAGTGTGCAAATCGTCTGCAAGAATTCATATTAGCGGGTATCTACCTACCTGGAGATCTTTATATTACAGGACTGAAACTTCTTCAGTTACAGCAGGTCAATGACCTGACCAGTAATCTTTACAGTCAGTTTGCTGGCGTGTTCCACAGAGCCTGGCTGGCGTGTTCCACAGAGCCTGACTGGCGTGTTCCACAGAGCCTGGCTGGCGTGTTCCACAGAGCCTGGCTGGCGTGTTCCACAGAGCCTGGCTGGCGTGTTCCACAGAGCCTGGCTGGCGTGTTCCACAGAGCCTGGCTGGCGTGTTCCACAGAGCCTGGCTGGCGTGTTCCACAGAGCCTGGCTGGCGTGTTCCACAGAGCCTGGCTCTAGAAGGAACTGAGGTAGACAAGCTTCACAGATCCAGTGACATGTAAAGGAACAAAACGAAAACATTGAAGTCAAATAGTATCACGAATAGGGCGGCTGGAGACTGCCATGAATCCGTCGAAGAGATGAATAGAGGGACATAAGCCATAGGACCCTGTGGATAGAGGTCCATAGGACCCCTCATAGGGGTTCACCCATAGGGGTTCACCCAAAAATTAAAGTAGTAAGTTGTCTTGGGGTGGCGACCTGCCAAACTATAGAGGTCCACGATATGTTGGGGTCGACTGCGGTGAGTTCTCCAAACGGATTCCTCTCAGTGCAACCCAACATCATTTGACAGGTCAAGTACACAGAGGTTAACGGGCTCGGCAGAGTCTGCAGCATTGCAATAAGCTAAACTATGCCACAGAGTATTTCCAGCAGAGTGTCTGCCTAGATTTCCGCAACCGCTTCTGCTTCACTGTTATCGCCTCTGTTCGTTATTGCATTTATTGGCCTTGTGGAATAATATACTGTAAATGGTTATTATTTTAATAGACGATAATCTGTCGTAACTAAACCGGTCCTAAATAACATAACTGGAGAAATTTTATTCAAACAGTAGGTAAGAAAGCGACTTAAGTTTTTGGGACTAGGCTATAAATCATTTATTAGAGGACACCTGCCCATGCCACTAGTGTCATGAACCCTCCCCGTCTGTGAGGTGAACTAACGTTGAAGAAGTTAAAGCCGATCGGATGAGGCGTTCTTAGGTTAGTAAGTTTGTTCAGGTACAATTACACAATCTTAGGAGGATTACAATCGTCTTATTTTCACTGGAGTTCTTGATTAAATCGTATAGTGTCATTGACTCAAGGGATGAGCAGTACTCTCCTCTTGTTCCTATTCTATTATCCCTCTTCCTCTCACCTTCCTTCTGTACTCGTTCTTCCATCAGCCTCTCTCCATTGCCTCCTCTCGCTACACACACATAATAACGTCTCAAGATTCCTATCTTTATTTCAGTTTCCGCTCCATATCTTCGTTATAGAAAACGGCCGCACCTTATGGCCGGACTTTATTTATAACTCTCCTCTCTCATCTCCACACTTTTCACTTTTTTCCACCTTCCTGTTTTCTGCGTTTTTATGTAATTTCCGTTTTACTTTTTTAGCGTTTGCTTTTAAACTTCAGCCAGTTTCAGTTTCTATAAATTGTAATTTATTTAGCACTGCAAATACTATATATTTTTTTAATTTTTCATTTGAATTTATTTTATTTTTGGGATTATTTACTTTAGTTTCCCCCTAAATAATTTGCTCTGAGCTTAATTTCACTTTGTATAATTTGCGTCGTTTCATTTAGTCCCCACGGTCACATAATCACCTTTTAATTATCATCCTCTTCTTAATATACGTAATAGAAAATCGCCTCACGAATGCTTCCAAAAATAAAGGCAATAATAATAAGTTCTATTGCAGAAATAATTGTCTTAAAACAATGGCCCTTCCCACCACGGCAGAGTGACCCAAAGGTGACGAAAATATCTTATCAATATATTAAAAGGTAGTACTTTTTTTTTTTTAAACTTACTGAAATCTCTACCAAATCCTCCATACTTTATTAGTAAATAAGACTAACTTACAAAATAATAAAAAAATATATGTACATTATTAAAAAAATACGTTTTTAAAATTGTACTTAAATATAAAAAAAATAATCCAAATTGCTTTCACTATCAAAGAAACTAACATAAATGTCTATTATCAAAGAAAACCTCCCATTGTGGAAGAGTCCCCCACATTCTCAACAGAAGAAAATGGGAATTCATTAAATATATTCGCCGCGTTCATGCATTGATTTATATGTAAATTAAGGCTTTGTATACCATTAATATATTTGCTGAGAGCGCGGCATGCGTGAAATACAATGAGTTATAATGAGACACATTATAATAATTCTCAGTAACAACAATAGTATGAATATAACTGTAAGCAACAGCGGAGAATATAAAAGAAAAGTTAGAATTCTTGCAGAGAAGCCAGGGACTAATGAGGCCATGAAATATATAGTAGTATATATACAAACAGTGCTGCCAGGGGAGAAAAAATAAAATTACAGAGAGATTCAAATAAATGTGTATAATTAGAGGGGTTTGTGAATGTGTCGAGTCAATGGTGCCACGTTGACCCTGGCTGAGGGAACATTATTATTACTAATAGGCACTCATGTTACTATCAGTCTTATGTCGTCATTCAATGTTAATTAATAATGAATATATATATATATATATATATATATATATATATTATATATATATATATATATATATATATATATATATTTTTATATATATATATATATATATATATATATATATATATATATATATATATATATATATATTATATATATATATATATATATATATATATATATATATATATATATATATATATATATATATATATATATATATATACTATATAGTACCTCTTTCTCCACTGTTCCCGAGAGTACATATTTAAGAATTTATGGTGCCTGAAATTTTAATACTTTGGCTCTGTGCTGGCCATAAATTATGTCTGTCTGTGTTGCAGCTGTGATATCTTTCCTGCCCTGAACGGAGATGTCAACACTGAACAATACTCTCAGCGAGTGTCATCGACGGCATTATTTCCCAGATTTTGAAAGTTCTCGTTATCCACCTTGTCATTTTACTGCCTTACACGACATTGGCCTTTTAATGGTATTTAAAAGATAAGTCTCCCAGGATACACATAGTGATGTGTACCTTTCAGTGTATATACACCTAGTACTGTGTACCTCTCAGTGTATATACACCTAGTACTGTGTACCTCTCAGTGTATATACACCTAGTACTGTGTGTGTCTCAGTGTATATACACCTTGTACTGTGTGTGTCTCAGTGTATATACACCTAGTACTGTGTAACTCAGTGTATATACACCTAGTACTGTGTACCTCTCAGTGTATATACACCTAATACTGTGTGTGTCTCAGTGTATATACACCTTGTACTGTGTGTGTCTCAGTGTATATACACCTAGTACTGTGTACCTCTCAGTGTATATACACCTAGTATTGTGTACCTCTCAGTGTATGTACACCTAATACTGTGTGTGTCTCAGTGTATATACACCTAGTACTGTGTACCTCTCAGTGTATATACACCTAGTACTGTGTACCTCTCAGTGTATATACACCTAGTATTGTGTACCTCTCAGTGTATATACACCTAGTATTGTGTACCTCTCAGTGTATATACACCTAGTATTGTGTACCTCTCAGTGTATATACACCTAGTACTGTGTGTGTCTCAGTGTATATACACCTAGTATTGTGTACCTCTCAGTGTATATACACCTAGTATTGTGTACCTCTCAGTGTATATACACCTAGTATTGTGTACCTCTCAGTGTACATACACCTAGTATTGTGTACCTCTCAGTGTATATACACCTAGTATTGTGTACCTCTCAGTGTATATACACCTAGTATTGTGTACCTCTCAGTGTATATACACCTAGTATTGTGTACCTCTCAGTGTACATACACCTAGTACTGTGTGTGTCTCAGTGTATATACACCTAGTATTGTGTGTCTCAGTGTACATACATCCATAGATGGTTTATCTGTCAGTCAACCTTTACTCAGAAAAAACTGTTTTTTTTTGTCGCTGTGACACAAAGATGAGATTGATCAGAGAGTGTTAGTGCTTACTCTAGTGTAAGTGACCACCTGTTATGACCACCTGTGTTATGACCACCTGTGTTATGACCACCTGTGTTATGATCACCTGTGTTATGACCACCTGTGTTATGATCACCTGTGTTATGACCACCTGTTATGACCACCTGTGTTATGACCACCTGTGTTATGATCACCTGTGTTATGATCACCTGTGTTATGACCACCTGTTATGAACACCTGTGTTATGACCACCTGTGTTATGATCACCTGTGTTATGACCACCTGTTATGACCACCTGTGTTATGACCACCTGTGTTATGATCACCTGTGTTATGACCACCTGTGTTATGATCACCTGTGTTATGACCACCTGTGTTATGATCACCTGTGTTATGACCACCTGTGTTATGATCACCTGTGTTATGACCACCTGTGTTATGATCACCTGTGTTATGATCACCTGTGTTATGATCACCTGTGTTATGATCACTTGTGTTATGACCACCTGTGTTATGATCACCTGTGTTATGATCACCTGTGTTATGATCACCTGTGTTATGATCACCTGTGTTATGATCACCTGTGTTATGATCACCTGTGTTATGACCACCTGTGTTATGACCACCTGTGTTATGATCACCTGTGTTATGATCACCTGTGTTATGATCACCTGTGTTATGATCACCTGTGTTATGACAACCTGTGTTATGATCACCTGTGTTATGATCACCTGTGTTATGATCACCTGTGTTATGATCACCTGTGTTATGACCACCTGTGTTATGATCACCTGTGTTATGATCACCTGTGTTATGACCACCTGTGTTATGACCACCTGTGTTATGACCACCTGTGTTATGATCACCTGTGTTATGACCACCTGTGTTATGACCACCTGTGTTATAACCACCTGTGTTATAACCACCTGTGTTATAACCACCTGTGGTATAATCACCTGTGTTATAACCACCTGTGTTATAACCACCTGTGTTATAACCACCTGTGTTATAACCACCTGTGTTATAACCACCTGTGTTATGATCACCTGTGTTATGATCACCTGTGTTATGACCACCTGTGTTATGACCACCTGTGTTATGATCACCTGTGTTATGACCACCTGTGTTATAACCACCTGTGTTATAACCACCTGTGTTATAACCACCTGTGTTATAACCACCTTTGTTATAACCACCTGTGTTATAACCACCTGTGTTATAACCACCTGTGTTAGAACCACCTGTGTTATAACCACCTGTGTTATAACCACCTGTGTTATAACCACCTGTGTTATAACCACCTGTGGTATAACCACCTGTGTTATAACCACCTGTGTTCTCATTAAAGGCGACAATCTAAAATTGTAGTTGTTTGGGGTTGTGTTTTTTGTTAACAATTGCAACAAATACAAAACAGAATTATGAACTTGCTCTTATAAATTTAGCCAATTGTTTTATAAAAAAAGATTAGTTTTTATTAAAGTTGTGCTTATATTGTATTATTATTATTATTATTATTATTATTATTATTATTATTATTATTATTATTATTAATATTATTATTATTATTATTTACCAGCTAGTTCAGTAGTAGTGTAGTAGTATGTAGTAGTAGTAGTAGAGTAGCAGAATAGAGTAGAGTAGAGAGAGTAGGAGAGAAGAAGAGAGAGAGAGGAGAGAGAGAGAGAAGAGAGAGAGAGAGAGAGAGAGAGAGAGAGAGAGAGAGAGAGAGAGAGAGAGAGAGAGAGAGAGAGAGAGAGAGAGAGAGAGAGAGAGCTGCATTCTCTCACTCTCGTCTACTTCGCTCTTCATAAATATTACACCGGAAATCGATGTTCAGACACACAGAAGAAAGGAGTGAGAAGAGAGAGTGAGAGGGGGGAGGGGTAAGGAGGAGTGGGACGGGATAGGAAGGGGGAGGGTAGGATGAGAAAAGAAGGGGAGGGGGAAGAGGAATGATTATGATAGTGGAAAACATGTGAGAGAAGGTTGGGGACGGGTGGTGAGGTAAGGGCAGGGAGGTTGGGCAGGGAGGTTGGGCAGGGAGGTAGTTGTGGAAGGAGGTTGGGCAGGGAGGTTGGGCAGGGAGGTTGAGCAGGGAGATAGTTGTGGAAGGAGGTTGGGCAGGGAGGTTAGACTAGCTTCGCCTCACCTCTCATTTCTTTTAAACATCTGTTAAAATATACAAGAATGGGTTATATGACTTGGTAGATGTTAAGTGAGCCTATTTTGAAATGTCCTGAAAGGTAGGTCTATAGGCCACTTAATACACATCACTAACACTTAGCAAAAAAATTATTTTAATCTCAAAATGTGAATTCAATATAAGTTATAATTAAACGCTAATCTGAATTTTAAAGCAAGAACTTCAATAGCAATTATTATATCTGAAATATTCCGAGGTAGAGGAGCATGTCGGTCCCACCTGAGTCGTTATCAGCTTTTAAAGTATTCAGTCATCTGATGATGGTCAAGGGGAAAACCGAAATATATTTTGATTTTAATTTCCAATTTGTGGATTAGTTGTAAATTATGTCTGGCGCAGAGTATTGCAAACTTCCTCATGCTAAAATAACTTCCTTCTCACACTTTGTCACTTCTGTGTAACTTCCTGTTCTTTGCCATGCTCCATCCTCTAGATTTCAAACTTGCTTTTCGTCCAGTTAATATCTTTCACAGTAATCTAGTTCCTACTTCTCTCGTCACCGACGGTTCCTGTGTCTACTCCATTTTCTGCTTCCCTCGTCCTCTACAACACTCTGGTGACACTGGCCGATCACTTTCTGACAGACTTAAAGAACACAAAAAAATACGTTTGCCTTGGCGACACTAACAATGTTCTTTCCCATCATGTTAGAGATCACGATCACCCTGTTAACTGGTCCTCTGGTAAAACTAACTATCCTTCTCATAGCCTACAAAGACGCCGTCTTGTTGAAGAAGCTCATATACACAACATTGCTAACATGAATCCTTGTCTTGCTTTTGCCTCTCAATACACTGTCACTTCACCTGATATTTGCTCTTCTCCTCTCTTCTTAGCTTCTCTTGTACTCTCTTTGTCTTCCCTCTCTTCTGACTGTCTTTTTTCCTTGCTTCATTTTTTTTCAGCTTGGGTCAGTAGATCTACTTCAGTTCGTCTCTGTCGTCTTAGTAATAATGAATATATCTCTATTTCTGCAAGTATACAGGCTTAGCTGACATCAATAACATACTACTATATAGAAAGCCGCTTGTTATGCTGAGCATTTCGGGCAAATTAGGTCAATTTTGTCCCGGGATGCGACCCACACCAGTCGACTAACACCCAGGTACCCATTTTACTGATAGGTGAACATGGACAACAGGTGTAATAAACGCCCAATGTTTCCACCCTTGCTGGGAATCGAACCCGGACACTCAGCGTGTGAAGCGAGATCTTTGCCTACCAGGCCACGAGCCACCTGTTAAAATGTTCAGATACTTCAGTCTCCACCTCCTCCAGATTTCCTTGACTCTCATTACTCCGTCAGTAGTTACAAAGTTCCTCTCATAAATGTGAGAATTTGAGGAATTGTTGCAGCCACTACTTTCATTTTATTATTGATGAGATGAGGAATTATGGCAGTAAGACGGAACACACGGGCACTTGTTCATGACAGCTTTCAAGCTTTTGTTGGAAGCTTTACCAAGCTTTTGTTGGAAACTTTACTAGGCTTTTGTAGGGAAGTGTCACCTACACAGCTCATTTGGAAGCTTATCCTACCATTAAATTGATTTCTTCCACATTTTTAAACACGCATTGAGAGAGTGAACACCATGATGGTGATGGCAGCTCTGAGCTAGAAATTTTATTTACGCTTCTCTCTCTCTCTCTCTCTCTCTCTCTCTCTCTCTCTCTCTCTCTCTCTCGAGGGAGATGCAGCATCACTCTGGTAAGCAGCGTCATCATTCTCTCTGGTGTAGCAGATAAGAATGAGCTGCAACTGCTCTCTGAATGAGTCTCTCTGATTCTCCTTCTCTCTTTCACCCTCTCTCTGTCTCTCTGGTTTTCCTTGTCTCTGTCATTCTGTTTCTCTCTCTCTCTCTCGTTCGTGCTACATGTGAATGGTTTCTGCCAGCAATTGAGATAATAGGGACAGATTTACATTCTGTGTATGCTTGATTTTGTGTACTCACCTAATTGTACTCACCTAATTGTGGTTGCAGGGGTCGAGACTCAGCTCCTGGCCCCGCCTCTTCGCTGTCTGCTACGGGGTCTCTGCTCTCCCTGCTCCATGAGCTTTATCATACCTTGTCTTAAAACTATGTATGGTTCCTGCCTCCACTATATCATTCTCTAGACTATTCCACTTCCTGACTACTCTGTGGCTGAAGAAATCCTTCCTAACATCCCTTTGACTCATCTGAGTCTTCAGCTTCCAGTTGTGTCCCCTTGTTTCTGTGTTCCCTCTCTGAAACATCCTGTCACTGTCTACCTTGTCAATTCCCCGCAGTATTTTGTATGTCGTTATCATGTCTCCTCTGACCCTTCTTTCCTCCAGTGTTGTTAGTCCTATTTCCCTCAATCTTTCTTCATAAGACAGACCCCTGAGTTGTGGAACTAACCTTGTCGCAAACCTTTGCACTTTCTCTAGTTTCTTTACGTGCTTGACCAGGTGTGGGTTCCAGACTGGTGCTGCATATTCTAGTATGGGCCTGACGTACACGGTATACAGTGTCTTGAACGATTCCTTGTTAAGGTAACGGAACGCTAATCTAAGGTTTGCCAGTCGCCCATATGCTGCCGCAGTTATCTGGTTGATGTGTGCCTCCGGAGACGTGCTTGGCGTTATACTCACTCCAAGGTCTTTCTCCTTTGCCGAGGTTTGTAGCCTTTGTCTGCCTAGCTTGTACTCTGTCAGCGGTCTTCTTTGCCCTTCTCCGATCCTCATGACTTTGCATTTGGTGGGATTGAATTCGAGAAGCCAACTGTTAGACCAGATGTCGAGCTTGTCCAGGTCTGTTTGCAGCCCTGCCTGGTCCTCTTCCGATGTGATTCTCCTCATTATTTTCACATCATCCGCGAATAGAGACACTTCTGAGTCTATCCCGTCCGTCATGTCATTTACATATACCAGGAATAACACTGGTCCTAGGACTGACCCATGCGGTACACCACTCGTCACAGGCGCCCACTGTGTGTGTGTGTGTGCTCACCTACTTGTATAAACGGGGGTCTTCCACAGTCCTATATCCGTCAGATTCACTTCATTCTTGTGGAGAAAATTCTCCAAAGGATGGGGGGTATGCGCCCTTTCTACCCTTGTTAAGGGCCCTCACCCTTTCCGCCCTTAGAAAGGGGCCAGACGAGGCGAGTCTGACTGCGAAAAACAAAATAACTCATACCAGATGTACTGACCACTGTGTGTCAAGTGGTCTGACCAAGTAGCAGCGAGTGTATATGTGAGTTAATAGACATTTGAGATAAATGTAACTCTTTGCCGTAACCGGAAAATTATAGTAAACTGCTGTATTAGTTTCTACACTTAAACAATACAATCGTCTGCTACAGTGATTGAAGTATTTAGAGAACACAAACATTTTAATTGCCACTTGTAGCAGCGTGTAGCAATTGTTGAGCTTGTGCTGATGTCAGCGATACAAGCACCACGAGGCTGCACCACGAGGCTGCACGAGGCTGCACGAGGCTGCACCAAGAGGCTGCACGAGGGGTTAGATTGAATTCGGCCTCCGAACGGGTCATACGGCGATGAAGGGTTTAACCTAACAAAAACATTAGTAGTACACGTCCGTTATTCTAATTTAATCTCCACTAACGTCGGGAAATCGGATAAGAACTCTGTTCCAGCGCGTTTAGTGAATAAAATTGCGGTATATTCAGAAGTGTGCGCAGCTTCTTATTACTGCTAAAAGAAAAACGTAGAGACAATCGCAAGTGAACTCCATCGAAACAAGATGGTGACTCATCAGCGGCATTCTACAATCAAGACAGCATTTCCGCCGGATATGGTGGAGTCAACACCATCGCTCACGTTACACGAGCAAGGTATGTTTTTATGTTCTTGTCAGGCAGGGGACTGCGCAGTTCTTGTATGTCAAGAGCATCAAAATTTACCTATTGACGGCGGTTATGCGTGGACTTTTAAGTCCAAACACGTGAGTAAACCGCCTTTCAGTCCATCAAATGACTGAAGATATGAGCATACGCTCCTTTGGGGCAATATATTATAACCACGTGTATTTTTTACCATACAGCCCTGTGGGGAATGAGGCCATGGATGTATCCTCTGTGAAGAAGTCGGGGATGGCTGCGACTTCTTGGATTCAGCAATAAGCTAAGTAGCAAGCTTAACAGTTCATTATATCGTAGGAGCACATTCCTCCACACTTCTACTTATTGTACACGCTTCTCAGCTTTGAGACTAGTCCAGTTGCAAACGTTTTGAAGTCTTCGATATTTTTGCACGGGTACATTCTTAGTGACAGGAACTAATGTATCTGGTGTGTGTAAAATTCTAAATGATTTTTTTTCTTCAAAATCTTGTATGCTGCGGAAGTTGTACAGTGTATGTTAACATATATGTGATCTTTAAACAATAGTCTTACTAAGTCTCTTGTTGTTGCTTTGATAAAGGTTGTTTCTTTTATACAAAGGTGTTCTGCCAACAATATATTGAGAAAGGGATGTATTTATGTATGCTGGTCACTTTGTAAACAACAGCTCAGCTGACTGTTGTTTCTGCAGCTTTCGGCCTTTAATCGCCTTGGAAGACTTGTTTGTGTGTGTGTGTGTGTGTGTGTGTGTGTGTGTGTGTGTGTGTGTGTGTGTGTGTGTGTGTGTGTGTGTGTGTGTGTGTGTGTGTGTGTGTGTGCAAGATGGTTCATCATAGGACTTTCTAGCAACAAATTGCTGCCCTCACTCATCCGTATTCTCCGGCTGTGTGGGCCATTGCGTGATAGAGAGAGAGAAAGAGACAAAGAGAAAGAGAAAGAGAGAGAGAGAGAGATCATGTCATTACTGGAGTTGGTGTGCATGAGGCTATAACTTGCTCACACACTCGTTGCAGCCCTGCAAGACTCACTCAACACTAATAAGATCTAGATGTTGCAGATATTTTTGTTGCCCCTTATATTCCAGAGGACGAGAATCTGTCTTTCATGTTTTCCGTACACACACTTTATCTCTCTCTCTCTCTCTCTCTTTCTCCAATGAATTAGTAAGTTATATTTAGAACCGATAATTACCCCACAAATTAAGGCAATAGCAAATCTAATTCGACGCAACGACTTCCCTAATTGCTGTTTATAACACCTTCATTGTTGCTCAGAACACCTGTAGCTGCTGTTCAGAACACCTGTCACAGCTGGCCAAAATATCTTCCGTCCCCTGATTCAAGAGCACCTTCCAAGAAGCACAAATCAACCATCTATTCACAATACACTCACATATTTACTCTCCACACATAATCAATCAGTAAAGTCATTTGTCGTCTCTTCCTTCAGCTGGGTAATTTGCATATGAAGTTATCATTAATTTCTGGTCTAGGGATCTAATTGGAGGTTTTATCAAGATCGACGTCTTCCTGAGAGAAAGTCATCGTGAAATGGACAATGTGTGAGTTGTGTACACGATGAGGTGACTGGCTGGGTCTTTAATGTGTATTGATAAACTGCACATTAAAGACAACATTCTGGTGCTGCAGTGTTCATTAATACTGCCGTGGGTGCTTCAGTGTTGGCGAGTCACACCTCAGTAAATACTGAGGTGTGACTCTATCAGACGAGACTGAGAGATCTATATAGAGACAGAGAGATAAACAGACCCACGGAGACAGGATATTTGAAAGAGCATAGAGGATGCCTATCACGGCAAGAGTACAATAAAGAGGACAATTTCCTGGTGTCTACATCAGCCTACCACACACACACACACATACACACACGCACGCGCACACACACACACAACTACGCCCTCTCCATTCTCACTCTCCAACCCTTCCTCACTCTTCCTCCCTTCTCTTTCTCATCCTTTATCTCTCTCTCACGTACTCTCACACTCTCCCAGCTGCCTGGGAAACAGAAGACGAGCAGTCGTTAAAACCCGGGGCCCTGGAGAGGCAGTAATGAGACGCTGCATAAGTTGTGCCTCGGTGTGTATAGTCAAGATTTGATCTTATGTTTCATGTGATGGTTAGATCTGACCTACCCCCCCCCCTCCTCTCCCTCTCTCTCTCTCTGATCCTTCTATATTCTCGGCTCAGCGACGTCAGCGAAGACCGTCAACGGAATTTAGATTGAGTACTATGTCTGCCAAATGTGTGTGTGTGTGTGACGCATATATATATATATATATATATATATATATATATATATATATATATATATATATATATATATATATATATATATATATATATATATATATATATATTCTATATAAATATTCTAACAGCTCCGGGGAGAACCTCGAGTTTTCCCTGAGGTACGTTTATTGTCTTCTCTGAGGATGAGGGTCCCCAGCAAGTTCTAGAGGTGGTAGAAAGAGAGAGAGAGAGAGAGAGAGAGAGAGAGAGAGAGAGAGAGAGAGAGAGAGCACAAAAGCAAGCTTATATCACGCTCTTCTGCAAAGCGCTAAAAGCATTTTATTTTTAATCCCAGGACAGTCAGTGGGATGGAATTATTTCATTAACATTTCAGTTTCACTTTAGCGGCTGCATTTTGACGTTCTTACGTACCGGAAATGGTCATATATAACTTAAAATATTTACCTTTCAGTTTCAAGTTTCCCAGTGCCTACGTCACCAGCCTTAGCCAATGAGAGGTCAGTATCACCATGACGTAACCAGTAAACAAACGACAGAAGCCAATGAGAGGACTGTATCTTTATGACGTCATTAGTAAATAAAATATGTAAGCCAATGAGAAGATAGTACCTCATTGACATCAGATGTAAACAAATGACGCAAGCCAATGAGACGACAGTATTTCTATGACGTCATCAGTAAACAAAATGAAGAAAAAGGGAACCGCCCCTGTAAAAGGAGTCATTGAAGAAGCTTTTTTTCAGTGGTTTCATGGTTGTTGCTGCTTGCTTGTGTTTACAGTATACTCTGAGTATATATATATATATATATATATATATATATATATATATATATATATATATATATATATATATATATATATATATATATATATATATATATATATATATATTAACACATCGGCCGATTCCCACCAAGGCAGGGTGGCCCGAAAAAGAAAAACTTTCATCATCATTCACTCCATCACTGTCTTGCCAGAAGGGTGCTTTACACTACAGTTATAAAACTGCAACATTAACACCCCTCCTTCAGAGTGCCGGCACTGTACTTCCCATCTCCAGGACTCAAGTCCGGCCTGCCGGTTTCCCTGAATCCCTTCATAAATGTTACTTTGCTCACACTCCAACAGCACGTCAAGTATTAAAAACCATTTGTCTCCATTCACTCCTATCAAATACGCTCATGCATGCTTGCTGGAAGTCCAAGCCCCTCGCACACAAAACTTCCTTTACCCCCTCCCTCCAGCCTTTCCTAGGCCGACCCCTACCCCGCCTTCCCTCCACTACAGATTTATACACTCTCGAAGTTATTCTGTCTCGTTCCATTCTCTCTACATGTCCGAACCACCTCAACAACCCCTCCTCAGCTCTCTGTATAATAGTTTTGGTAATCCCGCACCTATTCCTAATTTCCAAACTTCGAATTCTCTGCATTATATTCACACCACACATTGACCTCAGACATGACATCTCCACTGCCTCCAGCCTTCTCCTCGTTGCAACATTCATCACCCATGCTTCACACCCATATAAAAATGTTGGTATAACTATACTCTCATGCATTCCCCTCTTTACTTCCATGGACAAAGTTCTTTGTCTCCACAGACTCCGAAGTGTTCCACTCACCCTTTTTCCCTCATCAATTCTAAGATTCACCTCATCCTTCATAGATCCATCCGCCGACATGTCCACTCCCAAATATCTGAATACATTCACCTCCTCCATACTCTCTCCCTCCAATCTGATATCCAATCTTTCGTCACCTAATCTTTTAGTTATCCTCATCACCTTACTCTTTCCTATATTCACCTTCAATTTTCTTCTTTTACATACCTTACCAAATTCATCCACCAACCTCTGCAACTTCTCTTCAGAATCTCCCAAAAGCACAGTGTCATCAGCAAAAAGCAACTGTGACAACTCCCATATATACACCCTTCCATATATACATCCAATAGTATTGCTCTCAGTGTACACTCTTTAACATATATATACTCATCAGAAAATATACAAACTGATGAATACCTGTAGTATTCTAATGAATGCCTTGTATATATATCTCATGTATACCTGAAGCATAGCGGACAAAGTATATACCAATATTATTTTCTCCTTATCTAACCAACACTTCGTGCCTTCTCAAAATGCCTTTTCAAACTCTATTAGAGTATATTGTTAGAAGCACACTTGGCGTCAGACGCAACCAGCCTCAAAATAATTATAGATATAAGTGAGGGGAAAAATGTGTAATGAAGTTATTGGAAAGTTTCCTCTAAAATTCGTTTTCTATTGACTGTAGTGACACTCATATATTTATTTTTTTTACTCTGTGAGAAGAGACAGGAAGCTCCCTGTATATACACAGAGTGGTGTATATACTTGTCGGTGTATATACACTGAGAAGCCACGAATATTTTAATACTGAGAGGAAGGGGAAGCTTTAATTTCTCTTTATGGTGTTGAGGAATTCTTGACTTTTTTTTTTATTTAAAATAGACATTATACAAACACACAAATCAATATGACACCTTATAACAAGTACGGTTATCACAATAATACAACCAACAATCATGTGTACAAACACACATGAGTCTCGGCTACACACTGCCAAGTAAATACAATGAAACAGGAATACAATGCAACATGCTGACGATAAAGCACAAAACAATATAAAAATACATATCTTTGGCATCATGTACAATACTTATATTTATTGAAAACCATACATGAATACATCAGAAACCAAAAACACCGCGCAAAAGAACATCACCTTACATATCCCAATAACAACATATAGTTCACAGACAGGAGCAGCTAGGTCTTTCATTATGAACATAAACCCTAGAACAAAGTTCCACATGACACAAAGTACATAATGTACAACATATATTACATGAAGGTGAAACAAGCCATTCTCGCCCATAGCGACTCCCCCTTCCTTAAGGACAGGACATGGAACAACTAGTCCCTCATACAGGACTAATTGACACCTTAACACATAACTTATAACATACCAACCTACACCCTATCCCGTACCTTATCCCTGTATATGCTCTCTATAAAATCGAAAACTTATATCATTCACACATCTAGTGCCGGTTAGCACCCAAATCACATCAAAAGTATGAAAATAAAAAGTCACCTAGTCAAATTGCTACAAAATGAACAATTATTTACAAAATTATAACACACTAGAAAGTGTCTGTTATACAAGAAGCCTACAACACTTAAGCTATACACATACAAAAATATATGACAAGAACAATATAGAAATAATCATGCTTATTAACACATCCAACCTTGTCAAAATATATCAATGAGTTAATATATCATCATATATATGTGTCCTGACGCATCAGGTCATAGCCCGATGCACCTGAAAATAAATGAGGGGGTTTACCTCTAGACCTGACATATCACCTCCCCACAGATTGCAAATCACCCTGTTCAGTCATAGGATCCTTATCAATATCGTGTACTCCCCGCACCCCACTGATTCCGCTCACACCGTTAGGAGACCTTTGCTTAACGTCCACCAAAGCCTTTTTACAATTCCTCTGAGCTGGTGTGAGGATATCGTCCTCCTCCATACCCATGGATCTCTTCCTAGAACCAAAACTAACGTCCATATCAGGTCCCCTATCTTCATTATGTACCAATACTGGTACCTCTTGCACACTAAGATTGGTAATCTCAGGACAGTTGTCCCCCAGTCCGTCCACCACACACACTATTTCCTCCACCGTCTCATTCGAGCCCACCTGCACCTGACGTTGAGAGCCGTCCAACAGCCCACACAGCATCTCTGGGATGTCTTCTACAATACCTAAATCCAGCCCGACATCCGCATTCTCCACTGTTCGCTCCACTGTCCTTTGCACGTCATCAGGTAGCGTCTGACACACATCCACCGACGCCTGCACAATATCACTAAACTTTGCAGTTCCTCTCACGCCCACACCGTCCATCTGTCTCTGTGCGCCTTCATCCACAGCCCCAAC
>WNWK01010147.1:22500-40000 GCA_009830355.1 Cherax destructor | reverse complement strand
TCTCTCTCTCTCTCTCTCCGAATTCGCAATTAGTCAGAGGATTTTCATATCTCAGTGAAATTATCATCTGCGGGTAGTAATAAGGTGCCATGCCACTCCTGCCACATGGTCGACATTCCAACGCGAAGAATACCTTTTAATCGCCCTTAAGGGTAATCCACAGCATCATCCAGAGAGTCAACAAATTCCTCCTTTAATTACGATCAGCTGTGTTTACATAGCACAGGGAATTTGGCGAGGTGTTTATTTTCGCGTCGCTAATAACGAGACTGTGAGGAAAGAGAGAGACAGAGAAAGAGAGAGAGAGACAGACAGACAGAGAGACAGATGGACAGAGAGTGAGAGAGAGAGAGAGAGAGAGAGAGAGAGAGAGAGAGAAGAGAGAAGAGAAGAGAGAGAGATAGGAGGAGCAGAGAGAAGAGAGAGAGAGAGAGAGAGAGAGAGAGAGAGAGAGAGAGAGAGAGAGAGAGAGAGAGAGAGAGAGAGAGAGAGAGGGGAGGGAGAGAGAGAGAGACTGAAGATACCTAAACAAATTAAATGAAGGAATCCCACCCACAGAAAAATCGTGTCTTATTGTTTAATTAGGAGAACGGAAGAGTGTACTCACAGCTCCTGGGTCCTTCTCTTTGCTGCTCATTACTAAGTCCACTCTCTTTAGGCTTCAAGAGCCTTATCGTAACTCTTGCAGAAGCTATGTATGGATCCTGCCTCCAATACTTCACTCTCTACATTGTTACACTTCATGACAAGTACCTAACATCCCTATGACTCATCTGAGTCTTCAACGTTCAGTCGTGTCCTCTTGTTCCTGTGTCCCATATCTGAAACATTCTGTTCCTGTTCACCTTGTCACTTCCTATAAGTATTTTGTACGTTGTTACCATGCATCCCCTAGTCCTCTTGTCCTCCAGTGACGTCAGGTTGAGTTTCCTTAACCTCTCCTCGTAGGACATGCTCCTCACCTCAGGGATTACTCTTTTCTTCAAATCTCCAGTTTCTTGATGTACTTGACCAGGTGTGGGTTCCACACTGGTGCTGCATACTCCAGTATGGGCCTGACGTACACTGTGTACAGTGCCGTGAATAACTCCTTACTTAGATGTCGAAAAGCTATTCTAAGATTTGCCAGACGTGCATTTGCGGTAGCAGTTATTTGGTTGATGTGCGCCTCAGGGGATGTGCTCGGTATAATACTCACCCCAAGATCCTTTCCCTTGAGTAAGGTTAGCAGCCTTTGACCACCGAGCCTGTACTCCGTCCGCAGTCTTCTTCGCCCTTCCCAAAGCTTCATAACTTTGCACTTGGAGGGGTTATACTCCAGGTGCCATTTATCAAACCAAGTCTATATCCTGTCCACATCCATCTGTAGCTTTTCTTGGTCCTCTTCCTCTTGTTTTCTCCTTATAAGTTTCAGGTCGTCTGTGAATTTAATCCCTTCTTTCATGTCAGTGACGTATACAAGTAACAGCACCGGCCATAGGACTGACCCTTGTGGAACCTCACTCGTCACATACACCCATTCCGACACCTTTTGTGCGTATGTGTGTGTCAATTTGGACATATATCTGAGTCACCATACTTATATTGCATTATTGTTATTATTATCATCATTATTTTTGTTATTATTATTATTATTATTATTATTATTATTATTATTATTATTATTATTATTATTTTTATTATTATTATTATTATTATTATCCAGGTTTGAATTACATGTATAGTTATAGTTAATAAAATCTACGGTCACTATAACCAAGGGGAAGAGTCACAGAGCTGCTGAGAGGGGCCACTATATCTGAAATACGAAGGGAGGCACTGGTTAATGAAATTTAAAATATCGAACTTAAGCTGAAGGAATCTTACAGGAGACAAGAATCACAGGAAGAACTAAAAGCCATAAAGGAAATTGAAAAAAAAAAATACTTCTTCTCTTATGCCAAATCTAAGGGAAAAACAACATCCAGTATTGGGCCCCTGCTAAATAAAATGACATGCCTATGCACTCTGCCCCAGGCCCAGACTCATGGAACTCCGTGTTCACCAAGAACTGCAAGAAGCTCCTATCACGTGCTTTCAGCATTCTATGGAGAGGGAGCATGGACACAGGGGTCATCCCACACATACACTAAAAGCAACAGACATAGCCCCACTTTACAAAGGTGGCAGTAAAGCAATTTCAAAGAACTACAGACCGATAGCACTAACATCCCATATCATAAAAATCTTTGAGAGGGTTCTAAGAAGCAAGATCGCCAACCACCTAGATACCCATCAGTTGCACAACCCAGGGCAACACGGGTTTAGAGCAAGTCCCTCCTGCCTGTCCCAGCTACTAGACCACTATGACAAGGTCCTGGATGCTGTAGAAGATAAACAAAATACAGATGTATACACAGACTTTGCAAAAGTCTCGAGAAATGTGACCATGGTGTAATAGCGCACAATATGCGGGATAAAGGAATAACAGGAAGAGTTGGTAGATGGATTTATAACTTCCTGACAAATAGAACACAAAGAGTAATAGTGAGCAGAGTAAAGTCCCAGGCAGCTACGGTGAAAAGCTCTGTTCCACAAGGCACAGTACTTGCTCCCATTCTATTCCTCATCCTCATTTCTGACATAGACAGAGATGTAAGCCATAGTTCAGAGTCTTCCTTTGCGGATGACACCCGGATTGCCATGGCAGTGACCTCCATCGAAGACACCACAAGACTCCAAGCGGACATCAACCAAATCTTCAAATGGGTCACTCAAATACTATGAAGTTCAACGCGGAGAAATTTCAATTACTCAGATATGGAAAACTTGAGGAAATTAAAAATGTATGAGGGTATACGACAAATTCTAACCATACAATAGAGCGAAAAAGTAATGTGAAGGACCTGGGAGTGATAATGTCAGAGGATCTCGCCTTTAAAGACCACAACAATGTATCTACCGCATCTGCTAGGAAAATAATAGGATGGATAATGAGAACCTTCAAAACTAGGGACGCCAAGCCCATGATGATACTCTTCAAATCTCTTGTTCTCTCTAGGCTGGAATACTGCCGTACACTAACTGCCTCTTCAAGGCTGGCGACATTGCTGACATGGAGAGTGTACAAAGAACTTTCACGGCACACATAAGTACGATAAGGCACCTAAATTACTGGAAACGGTTGAAGGTCCTTGATCTGTATTCTCTGGAACGCAGGCGAGAGAGATACATGATAATACACACTTGGAAGGTCCTGGAGGGATTGGTACCAAACTTGCACACGAAAATTACTCCATATGAAAGCAAAAGACTCGGGAGGAGATGCAACATTCCCCCGATGAAAAGCAGGGGCGCCACGAGTACACTGAGAGACAACACAACAAGTGTCTGGGGCCCAAGACTGTTCAACTGCTTCCCAGCATACATAAGGGAAATTACTAATAGAACACTGGCTGTCTTCAAGAAGGCACTGGACAAGCACCTAAAGTCAGTACCTGACTACCCGGGATGTGGTTCGTACGTCAGTTTGCGTGTGGCCAGAAGTAACAGCCTGGTTGATCAGACCCTGATTCACCATGAGGCCTGGTATCAGACCGAGCCGCGGGGGCGTTAACCCCCGAAACCTTCTCCAGGTAAACTCCAGGTCTCCAGGTAAGGTTTCACTTATACGTACTATTAAACTATTATAATCTACGGTCGCGACCACCCAGGTTTCATTTACTTTTTATTACAATTACTTTAAAGCATTTAAATTTTACATTATGATTATTATTTTTATTATTATTATTATTATTATTATTAATTATTATTATTATTTTTATTATTATTATTATTATTATTATTATTATTATTATTATTATTATTATTGCATTCGTGGGGGAGTGCTAAACCCATAAGGGTCATACAACAACTGGGATAATGGAAAGCATTCAGACTGGACTCAAGAACAGCAGCACAGGTTCATCTTAAGTCCCCTGAGGGAGACTTAATCTATACAGTAATATGTGTGTCTGTCTTTCTGTCTGCCTCTGTGTCTGTCTTTGTATCTACCTGTGTGTGTCTGTCTTTCTGTCTGCCTCTATGTGTGTCTGTCTTTCTGCCTGCCTGTGTGTGTCTGTATTTATGTCTGCTTGTGTGTGTCTGTCTTTCTGTCTGCCTCTGTGTGTGTCTGTCTTTCTGCCTGCTTGTGTGTGTCTGTATTTATGTCTGCCTCTGTGTGTGTTTGTCTTTGTGTCTGCTTGTGTGTGTCTGTCTTTGTGTCTGTCTGTGTTTGTCTGTTTGTGTGTGTCTGTGTGTGTCTGTTTGTGTGTGTCTGTCATCTCTCTCTCAGGTTTCACTCTGAGTATTGTGTGTCTGTGAAAGAGACAAAAAGATAAATAGAAGGATACAATAAGATCACAGTAAACAGGTGATATCACAGGTGATATCACAGTTGATATCACAGGTGATATCACAGGTGATATCACAGTGATATCACAGGTGATATCACAGTTGATATCACAGGTGATATCACAGTTGATATCACAGGTGATATCACAGTTGATATCACAGGTGATATCACAGGTGATATCACAGTTGATATCACAGGTGATATCACAGGTGATATCACAGGTGATATCAAAGGTGATATCACAGTTGATATCACAGGTGATATCACAGGTGATATCACAGGTGATATCACAGGTGATATCACAGTTGATATCACAGGTGATATCACAGGTGATATCACAGTGATATCACAGGTGATATCACAGTTGATATCACAGGTG
This sequence comes from Cherax destructor, assembly GCA_009830355.1. Taxonomy (NCBI): domain Eukaryota; kingdom Metazoa; phylum Arthropoda; class Malacostraca; order Decapoda; family Parastacidae; genus Cherax; species Cherax destructor. The sequence goes on along the minus strand of WNWK01010147.1, from coordinate 35,249 downwards.
ATATCACAGGTGATATCACAGTTGATATCACAGGTGATATCACAGTTGATATCACAGGTGATATCACAGGTGATATCACAGGTGATATCACAGGTGATATCACAGTTGATATCACAGGTGATATCACAGGTGATATCACAGGTGATATCACAGGTGATATCACAGTTGATATCACAGGTGATATCACAGGTGATATCACAGTGATATCACAGTGATATCACAGGTGATATCACAGGTGATATCACAGGTGATATCACAGGTGATATCACAGGTGATATCACAGTGATATCACAGGTGATATCACAGGTGATATCACGGTGATATCACAGGTGATATCACAGGTGATATCACAGTTGATATCACAGGTGATATCACAGGTGATATCACAGGTGATATCACAGGTGATATCACAGGTGATATCACAGGTGATATCACAGTTGATATCACAGGTGATATCACAGTGATATCACAGGTGATATCACAGGTGATATCACAGGTGATATCACAGTGATATCACAGGTGATATCACAGTTGATATCACAGGTGATATCACAGTTGATATCACAGGTGATATCACAGGTGATATCACAGTTGATATCACAGGTGATATCACAGTTGATATCACAGGTGATATCACAGGTGATATCACAGTTGATATCACAGGTGATATCACAGTTGATATCACAGTGATATCACAGGTGATATCACAGTTGATATCACAGGTGATATTACAGTTGATATCACAGGTGATATCACAGGTGATATCACAGTTGATATCACAGGTGATATCACAGGTGATATCACAGTTGATATCACAGGTGATATCACAGTTGATATCACGGTGATATCACAGGTGATATCACAGGTGATATCACAGGTGATATCACAGTTGATATCACAGGTGATATCACAGGTGATATCACAGTTGATATCACAGGTGATATCACAGTTGATATCACAGTTGATATCACAGGTGATATCACAGGTGATATCACAGGTGATATCACAGGTGATATCACAGTTGATATTACAGGTGATATCACAGGTGATATCACAGGTGATATCACAGGTGATATCACAGTTGATATCACAGGTGATATCACAGGTGATATCACAGGTGATATCACAGGTGATATAACAGGTGATATCACAGGTGATATCACAGGTGATATCACAGGTGATATCACAGGTGATATCACAGGTTATATCACAGGTGATATCACAGGTGTTATCACAGTTGATATCACAGGTGATATCACAGGTGATATCACAGGTGATATCACAGGTGATATCACAGTTGATATCACAGGTGATATCACAGGTGATATCACAGTTGATATCACAGGTGATATCACAGTTGATATCACAGTTGATATCACAGGTGATATCACAGTTGATATCACAGGTGATATCACAGGTGATATCACAGTTGATATCACAGGTGATATCACAGGTGATATCACAGTTGATATCACAGGTGATATCACAGTTGATATCACAGGTGATATCACAGGTGATATCACAGTTGATATCACAGGTGATATCACAGTTGATATCACAGGTGATATCACAGGTGATATCACAGTTGATATCACAGGTGATATCACAGTTGATATCACAGGTGATATCACAGGTGATATCACAGTTGATATCACAGGTGATATCACAGTTGATATCACAGGTGATATCACAGGTGATATCACAGTTGATATCACAGGTGATATCACAGGTGATATCACAGGTGATATCACAGGTGATATCACAGTTGATATCACAGGTGATATCACAGGTGATATCACAGGTGATATCACAGGTGATATCACAGTTGATATCACAGGTGATATCACAGGTGATATCACAGTTGATATCACAGGTGATATCACAGTTGATATCACGGTGATATCACAGGTGATATCACAGGTGATATCACAGGTGATATCACAGTTGATATCACAGGTGATATCACAGGTGATATCACAGTTGATATCACAGGTGATATCACAGTTGATATCACAGTTGATATCACAGGTGATATCACAGGTGATATCACAGGTGATATCACAGGTGATATCACAGGTGATATCACAGGTGATATCACAGGTGATATAACAGGTGATATCACAGGTGATATCACAGGTGATATCACAGGTGATATCACAGGTGATATCACAGGTTATATCACAGGTGATATCACAGGTGTTATCACAGTTGATATCACAGGTGATATCACAGGTGATATCACAGGTGATATCACAGGTGATATCACAGGTGATATCACAGGTGATATCACAGTCTGCACAACAGCCACTGTTAAAGAATAGCGTGACTCAGTGAGTGTGAAAGTGAGTGGGTGAGAGTGAGAGTGAGTGTGAAAGTGAGTGTGTGAGAGTGAGAGTGAGTGTGAAAGTGAGTGGGTGAGAGTGAGAGAGTAAAGGAACCCATCTTTTTTCCTTTCCCATCATCTTGCCCCTCCTCCTATTTTCCCATCTTCCCCCTTTCCCCTCCCCCCTCTCCCCTCCTCTCTCCTTTCTTCCCATCCTTCCCCTGCCTTCTCTTCCCTCCTTCCCTCTTCCCTTCGACCATCCTTCTTCCTCTTTCTTCTTCTTCTTGCCTCTATCTCTTTTCTCTTCACTTCCTTGTTCTTTGCGTCCCCTTTTTTCATTTCTTTTTTTTTATTTCCTTCTTATCGTCTTCTATATTTTATTTTTATTTCTTTGCTTCCTTACTTATTCTCTTCTTTTAGTTACATTCCTTCCACACACCTCCATCTTCCACTTAGCTACCTTCTCACCCTTACCATATTCCAGCTCTTCTTATACGATTATCATTCCACAGCACCACCACACACCACCATCATTCCACCAGCACCACACACACCTCATTCCACCAGCCCACACCCCATCTTTCCACCAGCACACCACACACCACCATCATTCCACCAGCACCACCACACACCACCATCATTCCACCAGCACCACACACACCACCATCATTCCACCAGCACCACACACACCACCATCATTCCACCAGCACCACCACACACCACCATCATTCCACCAGCACCACCACACACCACCATCATTCCACCAGCACCACACACACACCACCATCATTCCACCAGCACACCACACACCACCATCATTCCACCAGCACCACCACACACCACCATCATTCCACCAGCACCACACACACCACCATCATTCCACCAGCACCACCACACACCACCATCATTCCACCAGCACCCACCACACCACCACATCATTCCACCAGCACCACCACACACACCATCATTCCACCAGCACCACCACACACCACCATCATTCCACCAGCACCACCACACACACCATCATTCCACCAGCACCACCACACACCACCATCATTCCACCAGCACCACCACACACCACCATCATTCCACCAGCACCACCACACCCCACCATCATTCCACCAGCACCACCACACACACATCATTCCACCAGCACCACCACACACCACCATCATTCCACCAGCACCACCACACACCACCATCATTCCACCAGCACCACCACACACCACCATCATTCCACCAGCACCACCACACACACCATCATTCCACCAGCACCACCACACACCACCATCATTCCACCAGCACCACCACACACTACCATCATTCCACCAGCACCACCACACACCACCATCATTCCACCAGCCCCACCACACACACCACCATCATTCCACCAGCACCACCACACACCACCATCATTCCACCAGCACCACCACCACCACCATCATTCCACCAGCACCACCACACACCACCATCATTCCACCAGCACCACCACACACACCACCATCATTCCACCAGCACCACCACACACCACCATCATTCCACCAGCACCACCACACACACCACCATCATTCCACCAGCACCACCACACACCACCATCATTCCACCAGCACCACCACACACCACCATCATTCCACCAAAGCACACCATCATTCCATCAGCACCACACACACCACCATCATTCCACCAGCACCACCACACACACCACCATCATTCCACCAGCACCACCACACACCACCATCATTCCACCAGCACCACCACACACACCACCATCATTCCACCAGCACTACCATCATTCCATCAGCACCACACACACCACCATCATTCCACCAGCACCACCACACACACCACCATCATTCCAACAGCACCACCACACATTACCATCATTCCACCAGCACCACAACACACCACCATCATTCCACTAGCACCGCCACAAACCACTAATTCCAGCAAATACCACATTCAGCACCACCACCCCACATATTAGCCCCACCACCATATACCACAATGTTAGCAGATTACAGAGTTAGCAGTAATTCACAGGAAGACCACACACTAGCATGACATCAGTGAACTACAGAATGTAGCAGTGAATGTTAGCAGTGAATGTTAGCAGTGAATGTTAGCAGGAATGTAGCAGTGAATGTTAGCAGTGAATGCTAGCAGTGAATGTTGCAGTGAATCAGCATATTAGCAGTGAATGCTAGCAGTGAATGTTGCAGTGAATGTTAGCAGTGAATGTCAGAACAGCATGAATGTTAGCAGTGAATGTTAGCAGTGAATGTTCATGAATCTGCAGTGAATGTTAGCAGTGAATGTTAGCAGTGAATGTTAGCAGTGAATGTTAGCAGTGAATGTTAGCAGTGAATGTTAGCAGTGAATGTTAGCAGTGAATGTTAGCAGTGAATGTTAGCAGTGAATGCTAGCAGTGAATGTTAGCAGTGAATGCTAGCAGTGAATGTTAGCAGTGAATGTTAGCAGTGAATGTTAGCAGTGAATGTTAGCAGTGAATGTTAGCAGTGAATGTTAGCAGTGAATGTATGGCAGTGAATAGCTGAGCAGTGAATTTAGCAGTGAATGCTAGCAGTGAATGCTAGCAGTGAATGTTAGCAGTGAATGTTAGCAGTGAATGCTGAGAGTTGAGGAATGCTAGCAGTGAATGTAGCAGTGAATGTTAGCAGTGAATGTTAGCAGTGAATACTAGCAGTGAATGTTAGCAGGAATGCTAGCAGTGAATGTTAGCAGTGAATGTTAGCAGTGAATGTTAGCAGTGAATGTAGCAGTGAATGTTAGCAGTGAATGTTAGCAGTGAATGTTAGCAGTGAATGTTAGCAGTGAATGTTAGCAGTGAATGCTAGCAGTGAATGTTAGCAGTGAATGTTAGCAGTGAATGTTAGCAGTGAATGCTAGCAGTGAATGTAGCAGAATTGCAGGAATGCTAGCAGTGAATGTTAGCAGTGAATGTTAGCAGTGAATGTTAGCAGTGAATGTTAGCAGTGAATGTTAGCAGTGAATGTTAGCAGTGAATTTAGCAGGAATTAGCAGTGAATGTCAGTGAATGTAGCAGTGAATGTTAGCAGTGAATGTTAGCAGTGAATGTTAGCAGTGAATATTAGCAGTGAATGTTAGCAGGGAATGCTAGCAGTGAATGTTAGCAGTGAATGTTAGCAGTGAATGTTAGCAGTGAATACTAGCAGTGAATGTTAGCAGTGAATGCTAGCAGTGAATGTTAGCAGTGAATGTTAGCAGTGAATGATCTCATTTATGAGATCATTTAATGCCAGGAAGCACTAAACCAACTGGGGCCATAAAGCACGTAAATTATCTATAGAGATAGAGAGAGAAAAGGAGAGAGAGAGAGAGATAACAGTCGAAAGCATCAAGACACTGAGGAGACATGATCACAACCTACAAGATACTTGGAGACTTGGGTAATGTTTAGGCGCATTTCTCTTAACTAATGTTTTTTAAAACCATAAATATTTCGATTTCAGTGGGAAAATAGAATTTCTTTTGTAAAAAAAGTTTTTAAAATGCAAAAAATTGTGTAAATATTGAGATGACATATTTTTTATTTCATATCAAATGATGACAACTCAGAAGTGAGTAAGAGAGTGAGTGAGTGTGTGAGTGAGTGGGTGAGTGTGTGAGGAGGGTGAGTGAGTGTGTGGTGAGTGAGTGAGTGGATGTAGTGGTGGTGGTGGTGGTGAGGGTGAGTGTGTGAGTGTGTGGTGAGTGTGAGTGGTGAGTGGGAGTGGTGAGTGAGTGAGTGTGTGTGAGTGATGGGTGAGTTGTGGTGAGTGAGTGAGGTGTGAGTGGTGGTGAGTGAGTGAGTGGTGAGGAGTGGTGAGTGGTGTGAGTGTGTGAGTGAGTGGGTGAGTGTGTGGAGTGAGTGAGTGTGTGAGTGGGGTGAGTGAGTGGGTGGTGAGTGAGTGAGTGAGTGAGTGAGTGTAGTGTGTGAGTGGTGAGTGTGAGTGGTGAGTGTGTGAGTGTTTGAGTGGAGTGAGTGTGTGAGTGAGTGAGTGTGTGAGTGTGTGAGTGGGGGGAGTGGTGAGTGTGTGAGGTGTGAGGTGTGATGAGTGTGTGAGTGAGTGGTGGTGAGTGGTGGTGTGGGTGAGTGAGTGAGTGATAGTGAGTGTGTGGGGTGAGTGGTGAGTGGGTGAGTGAGTTGTGGAGTGAGTGTGTGGTGAGTGTGTGAGTGAGTGTGTAAGTGAGTGTGTGAGTGAGTGTGTAAGTGAGGTGTGAGTGAGTGTGTGATGAGTGTGTGAGTGAGTGAGTGAGTGTGTGTGTGAGTGTGTGAGTGAGTGAGTGTGTGAGTGAGTGAGTGAGTGTGTGTGTGAGTGTGTGAGTGAGTGTGTGAGTGAGTGTGTGAGTGAGTGTGTGAGTGAGTGTGTGAGTGAGTGTGTAAGTGAGTGTGTGAGTGAGTGTGTGAGTGAGTGAGTGAGTGAGTGTGTGAGTGAGTGTGTGAGTGAGTGAGTGTGTGAGTGAGTGTGTGAGTGAGTGTGTGAGTGAGTGTGTGAGTGGTGAGTGTGTGAGTGAGTGTGTGAGTGAGTGTGTGAGTGAGTGTGTGAGTGAGTGTGTGAGTGAGTGTGTGAGTGAGTGTGTGAGTGAGTGTGTGAGTGAGTGTGTGAGTGAGTGTGTGAGTGAGTGTGTGAGTGAGTGTGTGAGTGAGTGTGTGAGTGAGTGTGTGAGTGAGTGAGTGTGTGAGTGAGTGTGTGAGCATCAATACCCCTTCACCGAGCATCAAGGTGCCACCCTCGAGGGGCAATTTATCCAATGAAGAATTCTACTGCCCAATAGCTGGATCCCAACCCCAGCAGACACGTCTGCGGCTCTGCCTGTCTGCCCATCAGCACAACGTTACCGCCACCCACTACAATCCTTCACTCTCACCTCTGGAACAGAGCCATTAAATACGCCCAATAAAGCATTTCCCACAGCTCGGCGCTGGCATTAAAATATTCCAATCATCAGGAAAGAAGGATTTAGTTACACACTTGGAATAGATCAAAGAGTGTTGGATCCTAATTGAACTTTGGCTTGAGATGCTTCACCGTCTCCTCTTCCTCTTAAGGAGCAAACCTGATCCTGTTATCTCAGTGTGTGTGTGTATGTGTGTGTTTACCTGCTTCTTTGCTGGTGTTGTCTTCCAGCTCCTGGGTCTGCCTCTTAGCATCTAATTGACTGACTTGATGTCCTGTCGGATCCTTTTAAGAAAAACGTGTTGTGTTGAGTCGCTGTCTAGAGTGTTACAGGTGACTGTCTAGAGTGTTGCAGGTGACTGTCTAGAGTGTTGCAGGTGACTGTCTAGAGTGTTGCAGGTGACTGTCTAGAGTGTTGCAGGTGACTGTCTAGAGTGTTGCAGGTGACTGACTAGAGTGTTGCAGGTGACTGTCTAGAGTGTTGCAGGTGACTGTCTAGAGTGTTGCAGGTGACTGTCTAGAGTGTTGCAGGTGACTGTCTAGAGTGTTGCAGGTGACTGTCTAGAGTGCTGCAGGTGACTGTCTAGAGTGTTGCAGGTGACTGTCTAGAGAGTTGCAGGTGACTGTCTAGAGTGTTGCAGGTGACTGACTAGAGTGTTGCAGGTGACTGTCTAGAGTGTTGCAGGTGACTGACTAGAGTGTTGCAGGTGACTGTCTAGAGTGTTGCAGGTGACTGTCTAGAGTGTTGTAGGTGACTGTCTAGAGTGTTGCAGGTGACTGTCTAGAGTGTTACAGGTGTCTGACTAGAGTGTTGCAGGTGACTGTCTAGAGTGTTGCAGGTGACTGTCTAGAGTGTTGCAGGTGACTGTCTAGAGTGTTGCAGGTGACTGTTTAGAGTGTTGCAGGTGACTGACTAGAGTGTTGCAGGTGACTGTCTAGAGTGTTGCAGGTGACTGACTAGAGTGTTGTAGGTGACTGTCTAGAGTGTTGCAGGTGACTGTCTAGAGTGTTGCAGGTGACTGTCTAGAGTGTTGCAGGTGACTGTCTAGAGTGTTGCAGGTGACTGACTAGAGTGTTGCAGGTGACTGTCTAGAGTGTTGCAGGTGACTGTCTAGAGTGTTGCAGGTGACTGTCTAGAGTGTTGCAGGTGACTGTCTAGAGTGTTGCAGGTGACTGACTAGAGTGTTGCAGGTGACTGTCTAGAGTGTTACAGGTGACTGACTAGAGTGTTGCAGGTGACTGTCTAGAGTGTTGCAGGTGACTGTCTAGAGTGTTGCAGGTGACTGTCTAGAGTGTTGCAGGTGACTGTCTAGAGTGTTGCAGGTGACTGTCTAGAGTGTTGCAGGTGACTGTCTAGAGTGTTGCAGGTGACTATCTAGAGTTTGCAGGTGACTGTCTACGTGTTCAGGTGACTGTCTGGTGTTGCAGGTGACTGTCAGAGTGTTGCAGTGACTGTCTGAGTGTCAGGTGACTCACAAGTGTTAGTGACTGCTGAGTTGCAGGTGACTGTCTAGAGTGTTGCAGGTGACTGTCTAGAGTGTTGCAGGTGACTGTCTTGTTAAGTTGTTGCAGGTGACTGTCTAGTAGTGTTGCAGGTGACTGTCTAGAGTGTTGCAGGTGACTGCTAGAGTGTTGCAGTGACTGTCTAGAGTGTTGCAGGTGATCTGGTGTTCAGTGACTGCACTGAGTGTTAGTGACTCTAGTGTTCAGTACACTGAGTGTTGAGTGACCTGAGTGTTATATGTCGATGTGCTCTGTTAGGGTGCAGGTGACTGTCTAGTGTTACAGGTGACTGTTGAGTGTTGCACTGACTACAGTGTTAGTGACTACTGGTGTTGGGGACTTCTGAGTGCCACTGGTGCTTTAGAGTGTTGCAGTGACTGTGTGCTTGTTAGTGGCCAGCTGGTGTCTGTTAGTGGCACTGGTGACTGTTAGTGGCACTGGTGCTTGTTAGTGGCCACTGGTCTGTTAGTGGCACTTGGTGCTTGTTAGTGTGCACTGGTGCTTGTTAGTGGGCACTGGTGCTTGTTAGTGCACTGGTGCTTGTTAGTGGCACTGGTGCTGTTAGTGGCACTGGTGCTTGTTAGTGGGCACTGGTGCTTGTTAGTGTGCAGTGATGCTTGTTAGTGGCACTGGTGCTTGTAGTGACACTGGTGCTGTTAGTGGCACTGGTGCTTGTTAGTGGCACGGTGCTTGTTAGTGGCCACTGGTGCTTGTTAGTGGCACTGTAGTGTTAGTGGCACTGGTGCTTGTTAGTGGGCACTGGTCTTGTTAGTGGTGCACTGAGTGTTGTTAGTGGCCACTGGTGCTTGTTAGTGGGCACTGGTGCTTGTTAGTGGGCACTGGTGCTTGTTAGTGGCAACTGGTGCTTGTTAGTGGGCACTGGTGCTTGTTAGTGGCCACTGGTGCTTGTTAGTGGGCACTGGTGCTTGTTAGTGGCCACTGGTGCTTGTTAGTGGCACTGGTGCTTGTTAGTGGCACGGTTTGTAGTGCACTGGTGCTTGTTAGTGGCCACTGTGCTTGTTAGTGGCCACTGGTGCTTGTTAGTGGTCACTGGTGCTTGTTAGTGGCCACTGGTGCTTGTTAGTGGTCACTGATACGTGTTAGTGGCCACTGGTGCTTGTTAGTGGGCACTGGTGCTTGTTAGTGGCACTGGTGCTTGTTAGTGGCCACTGGTGCTTGTTAGTGGGCACTGGTGCTTGTTAGTGGGCACTGGTGCTTGTTAGTGGCCACTGGTGCTTGTTAGTGGGCACTGGTGCTTGTTAGTGGCCACTGGTGCTTGTTAGTGCCACTGGTGCTTGTTAGTGGCCACTGGTGCTTGTTAGTGGGCACTGGTGCTTGTTAGTGGCCACTGGTGCTTGGTAGTGGTCACTGGTGCTTGTTAGTGGGTACTGATGCTTGTTAGTGGCCACTGGTGCTTGTTAGTGGTCCACTGGTGCTTGTTAGTGGCCACTGGTGCTTGTTAGTGGTCCACTGGCATTGTTAGTGGTCACTGTGCTGTTAGTGGCCACTGGTGCTTGTTAGTGGCCACTGGTGCTTGTTAGTGGCCACTGGTGCTTGTTAGTGGCCACTGGTGCTTGTTAGTGGCCACTGGGCTTGTTAGTGGCACTGCGGCTCTTTCAGCTGTTTGGCATAAGTGCGTGATAACATGCCACTGATTTGCAGCAATGTTTGCAGCATTACCACACTGTGAAATCTATGACAAAATAGTGGAAGTTTGCATTTCTGTATGTTCATGTAGCATACCAGCACTGATGTATAAAAATAGTGAATTCTTATGTTGCATGATAGTACCAGTGTTGTATGATAGTACCAGTGTTTATGTATATACCAGTGTTGTACGATAGTACCAGTGTTGTATGATAGTACCAGTGTTGTACGATAGTACCAGTGTTGTATGATAGTACCAGTGTTGTATGATAGTACCAGTGTTGTATGATAGTACCAGTGTTGTATGATAGTACCAGTGTTGTATGATAGTACCAGTGTTGTATGATAGTACCAGTGTTGTATGATAGTACCAGTGTTGTATGATAGTACCAGTGTTGTATGATAGTACCAGTGTTGTATGATAGTACCAGTGTTGTATGATAGTACCAGTGTTGTATGATAGTACCAGTGTTGTATGATAGTACCAGTGTTGTATGATAGTACCAGTGTTGTATGATAGTACCAGTGTTGTACGATAGTACCAGTGTTGTAGATAGTACCAGTGTTGTATGATAGTACCAGTGTTGTATGATAGTACCAGTGTTGTATGATAGTACCAGTGTTGTATGATAGTACCAGTGTTGTATGATAGTACCAGTGTTGTATGATAGTACCAGTGTTGTATGATAGTACCAGTGTTGTACGATAGTACCAGTTTTGTATGATAGTACCAGTGTTGTATGATAGTACCAGTGTTGTATGATAGTACCAGTGTTGTATGATAGTACCAGTGTTGTATGATAGTACCAGTGTTGTACGATAGTACCAGTGTTGTATGATAGTACCAGTGTTGTATGATAGTACCAGTGTTGTATGATAGTACCAGTGTTGTATGATAGTACCAGTGTTGTATGAGAGTACCAGTGTTGTATGATAGTACCAGTGTTGTATGAGAGTACCAGTGTTGTATGATAGTACAAGTGTTGTATGATAGTACCAGTGTTGTATGAGAGTACCAGTGTTGTATGATAATACCAATGTTGTATGATAGTACCAGTGTTGTATAATACCAGTGTTGTATGATAGTACCAGTGTTGTATGATAGTACCTGTGTGGTATAGTACCAGTGTTGTATAGTACCAGTGTTGTATAATACCAGTGTTGTATGATGGTACCAGTGTTGTATAGTACCAGTGTAGTATAGTACCAGTGTAGTATAGTACCAGTGTTGTAAAGTACCAGTGTTGCATAGTACCAGTGTTGTTATATAGTACCAGTGTTGTATTACGTTATAGTGCCAGTATTGTATTAGCACTGCAGTGCCAATACTCTGTTAGACACGAGTGCCAATATTAAGTATAAGAGTGCCAACTTTGCTTCAGCATCAGAGAACAACTGGCACTTGTCAACTGGCACTTGTCAACTGGCACTTGTCAACTGGCACTTGTTGACAAATATCAACAAGGACAAGTGTCAACAAGGACAAGTGTCAACAAGGACAAGTGTCAACAAGGACAAGCGTCAAAAAGAACAAGTGTCAACAAGGACAAGTGTCAACAAGGACAAGTGTCAACAAGGACAAGTGTCAACGAGGACAAGCGTCAACAAGGACAAGTGTCAACAAGGACAAGTGTCAACAAGGACAAGTGTCAACAAGGACAAGCGTCAACAAGGACAAGTGTCAACAAGGACGTGTCAACAAGGACAAGTGTCAACAAGGACAAGCGTCAACAAGGACAAGTGTCACTCAGTGCCAGTGTCAACAAGGACAGGGTTGAGGAGAGTGTCACTCAGTGCCAGTGTCCTACTCACAGCGCCACGGTGAAAGTGGCAGTATTTAGGGTGAACTGCCTCGTCACTTGCGTAATAGGAAATGGGTCTTCAATAATTGGGTTATGGGTTATGGGGACACAGTGGGAGATGATCCTTGCACGGGAGGAAGCAGGTGGAAATGATTATTGGAAAGTGGTAGTGATGGGGTGGTGGTAATGGTGGGGATGGTGGTGGTAATGTTGGTGGTATTACGAGGTTGTTACAGTGGTCGGAAATTATTTTTCAATGACCATAATTGGAAACTAATACATTTTCCATTGTAACTCAATAAAAAGAACCAAGAAAATTTTGGAAACCCACGAGGGCCAAGACAAATGAAGAAAGACCTTGAACAGTGTCAAGAAAACCTCCAGACATTGTTTTCGCATGAAGTGTGTGACTGTGGACCCTCTGTGACGCCATCTACTGGGGGTTTCTTTACTTTTTTTCTACATTACATTGTCTCTCATCTCTGTCCAGTGTTTTTAATTTGGCGTCTCCTAGGGAGGTGCCCTGGGCCCCCTCACGTCCTCTTGTGATGTCCT
>WNWK01010147.1:12500-17500 GCA_009830355.1 Cherax destructor | reverse complement strand
TCCTCCCTCCCTCCCTCCCTCCCTCCCTCCCCTCCCTCCCTCCCTCCCTCCCTCTCTCCCTCTCCCTCCCTCTCTCCCTCCCTCGCTCCGTCCCTCCCTCCCTCTCTCCCTCCCTCCCTCTCTCCTCCCTCCCTCCCTCTCTCCTCCCTCCCTCCTCCCTCTCTCCCTCCCTCCCTCTCTCCCTCCTCCCTCCCTCCCTCCCTCCCTCCCTCCCTCCCTCCCTTCCTCTCTCCCTCCCTCTCTCTCTCCCTCCCTCCCTCCCTCTCTCCCTCCCTCCCTCCCTCCCTCCCTCCCTCCCTCCTGCTTTGGTCGTAACAGATTGAATGCTATTGTGCTGCTGGCAAGGGCTCGACCTCCTGTGAAATGGATTCCAATTCTTTATTTTGAGACTTTCAGGTTCCTGGCGGCCATGCTCAGACAAAAGAGGATCAAGGCCAATCAGGAGTCAGAGAGAGAGAGAGAGAGAGAGAGAGAGAGAGAGAGAGAGAGAGAGAGAGAGAGAGAGAGAGAGACAGACAGACAGACAGACAGACAAACAGACAGACAGTGCTTGCCTGTGAGGAGAGAAGAAAATACGTGTGAACTTGTGCGTAGTCTGGAGTTGATAAGAATTAGATGAGAAAGTAATGAGAGCAAAATTCATTCAGAGTTTTAAGCGCAGGTACGACAGGTCACACTAGACAGAAAACTAGTGAAACCTGAACCAGGAGCTGAGAGTCAACCACCACAACCACAACAAGTGGAGGGTCCAGGAGCTGAGACTCAACCACCACAACCACAACAAGTGGAGGGTCCAGGAGCTGAGACTCAACCACCACAACCACAACAAGTGGAGGGTCCAGGAACTGAGACTCAACCACCACAACCACAACAAGTGGAGGGTCCAGGAACTGAGACTCAACCACCACAACCACAACAAGTGGAGGGTCCAGGAGCTGTGACTCAACCACCACAACCACATCAAGTGGAGGGTCCAGGAACTGAGACTCAACCACCACAACCACATTAAGTGGAGGGTCCAGGAGCTGTGACTCAACCACCACAACAACCACATCAAGTGGAGGGTCCAGGAACTGAGACTCAACCACCACAACCACAACAAGTGGATGGTCCAGGAACTGAGACTCAACCACCACAACCACAACAAGTGGAGGGTCCAGGAGCTGTGACTCAACCACCACAACCACAACAAGTGGAGGGTCTAGGAGCTGAGACTCAACCACCACAACCACAACAAGTGGAGGGTCCAGGAACTGAGACTCAACCACCACAACCACAACAAGTGGAGGGTCCAGGAGCTGAGACTCAACCACCACAACTACAACAAGTGGAGGGTCTAAGAGCTGAGACTCAACCACCACAACCACAACAAGTGGAGGGTCCAGGAGCTGAGACTCAACCACCACAACTACAACAAGTGGAGGGTCTAGGAGCTGAGACTCAACCACCACAACCACAACAAGTGGAGGGTCCAGGAACTGAGACTCAACCACCACAACCACAACAAGTGGAGGGTCCAGGAGCTGAGACTCAACCACCACAACCACAACAAGTGGAGGGTCTAGGAGCTGAGACTCAACCACCACAACCACAACAAGTGGAGGGTCCAGGAACTGAGACTCAACCACCACAACCACAAAAAGTGGAGGGTCCAGGAGCTGAGACTCAACACAGTAAAATTTCTTCAGTATACCAAAACAAAAACTTTCTTGTCTCTAAAATATATATTTTTTTATGTCTGAGCAAAATAGTGAAGTGACTTATATTATTGTGAGGGGAGGGGAAGGGTGAAGGAGGGGAGGGGTGATGGAGGGGAGGGTGATGGAGGGGAGGGTGAAGGAGGGGAGGGTGATGGAGGGGAGGGTGATGGAGGGTGATGGAGGGGAGGGTGATGGAGGGGAGGGGTGAAGGAGAAGGAGGGGTGAAGGAGGGGAAGAGAAGAGGCTGGAAAACGTAGAGATGATGAAGTATATATATATATATATATATATATATATATATATATATATATATATATATATATATAAACACTGATCTCTGGCCGACGGAGACTCGAACCTACGAACCTCATGACAAGGTACGCAGTGCTTTACCGACCGTACCACACTGGTCCAATACCTTGGCATCCAGCTTTCGCTAGACGTTATTCCAAGGCAAAATCTCTAGTTGTGTCGATGCATGCAGGGGATGAGATGAAAAGCTGTAAGCCTTCCTGCCTGAAAGCTGGCTGCCTTGGAATAACGTCTAGCGGAAGCTGGATGCCAAGGTATTGACCAGTGTGGTACGGTCGGTAAAGCACTGCGTACCTTGTCATGAGGTTCGTAGGTTCGAGTCTCCGTCGGCCAGAGATCAGTGTTTGTGAATATTTCGCCTGCTCTTGCGAATTCTAGCATATATATATATATATATATATATATATATATATATATATATATATATATATATATATATATATATATATATATATATATATATATAAGAACTCATTAAAAATTAAGTCCTTTCTAAAATTTTCTCTTATACGTTTAAAGATATATTTTTTCATTTATGTTAATGAAAAAATTAATAATTTTGTACCAAAAGAAAACTTACCTAACCTTATTATAACAAGCACAATTTAATTTAGCCTAATCCAGCTAAATATATTTTAGATAAGTTTACAATAATTTAATAATAAACAAACATATATTTTTCTTTCGTTAGGTTCAGAATGATTTTTGCGAAATTATTGCATACATCAATTTTCGCTTGTCTTATTCGGCAAGAAGAGCTCTGCTATTTAAGCCAAAATCGCAAGTTTTACCTATTCGGCACGACATATATATATATTGTCAGATAATAAGCAAGACTGACGCCTCTCGCACTTGTATACGTAACATTAATCTCTGGTAATCGCTATCCATCAGAGAAAGTAATCCCAGAGAGGTTTGGATGCCCTGCAGGTGGCTGGAGGATCCAGATGCAGGAGGATCAACCTGTCTCCTGATCCTCCCCCCCTCCCTCCTCTCCTTCTGAATGGTCATGAATACCAAGCAGGCGACAGTCACTTGTTTTGCCACCGAGACTCCCCATCCATGTTGCTGCTCTTATACTTTTTCCTGACGCTGGCAGGGGTGGGGGGAATTTTACCTCTTTACTCTGTCTCTGTCTTTGTCTGTCTGTCTCCTCTCTCTCTCTCTCTCTCTCTCTCTCTCTCTCTCTCTCTCTCTCAACAATCCCCCACAAACATGTTGCCCTGAATCACCGTAATGACCATTCTGTTATTGTCATTTTAAAATCACTCCCCCCTGGTGATTTAGAGCCCCAGGGGGCGCTCACCCCCTCCACCCCTCCTCAAATACGTCCCCAGGTATATTTCTATAAAATTTAGGGACCAGGCAATCACGTTTGAGAGATTAAAAACCCCAGTGGAATAATTCAGTGTTTGGATTCACTATAATAGATTTATCTTTTATAATTATACTTGTTCCGTCGTTTATTTGCTGCAAATACAAAAGATTACTTTTAAGAATTATATATATATATATATATATATATATATATATATATATATACGTATATATATATTGAGAGAGAGAGCAGAAGAGGTATATGGGAGCCAGGTGAAGGTATCAGTCACACTCTCGACAGTGGTGAAGAAGAGATAACGTTTCTCCCTGTGCTCTGCTTCATCATGTTTTCTACTTCTTCTTCCTCTTCTTCTTTTGATCAAACCTGATTTTTTATTCACTAGTTGCGGTATGACCCTTATGGGTTTAGCGCTTCCCCATGATTATTATAATAATAATAATAATAATAATAATAATAATATTTTTTCCTTCTTCTTCTTCTTCTTCTCCTTCTTCTCCTTCTTCTTCTTCTTCTTCTTCTCCTTCTTCTCCTTCTTCTCTTCTTCTTCTTCTTCTTCTTCTTCTTCTTCTTCTTCTTCTTCTTCTTCTTCTCTCTTCTTCTCCTTCTTCTCCTTCTTCTCTTCTTCTTCTTCTTCTTCTTCTTCTTCTTCTTCTTCTTCTTCTTCTTCTTCTTCTTCTTCTTCTTCTTCCATTTCCTCTTCCTTCTATTTCATCAATTTTCTAGCATCTGCAGTCTTAAAGTAGACGAGTCATGCCCACAACAAGTATACCTGGAGTATACCTGAAGTATACCTGGAGTATACCTGGAGTATACCTGGAGTATACCTGGAGTATACCTGGAGTATACCTGAAGTATACCTGGAGTATACCTGGAGTATACCTGAGTATACCTGGAGTATACCTGGAGTATACCTGAGTATACCTGAAGTATACCTGAGTATACCTGAGTATACCTGAGTATACCTGAAGTATACCTGGAGTATACCTGGAGTATACCTGGAGTATACCTGAAGTATACCTGGAGTATACCTGGAGTATACCTGAAGTATACTTGAAGTATACCTGGAGTATACCTGGAGTATACCTGGAGTATACCTGGAGTATACCTGAAGTATACCTGGAGTATACCTGGAGTATACCTGGAGTATACCTGAAGTATACTTAAAGTATACCTGGAGTATACCTGGAGTATACCTGGAAAGGGTTTCGGGGGTCAGCGCTCCGCGGCCCGGTCCGTGACAAGTCCTCCTGCTGGATCAGAGCCTGATCAACCAGGCTTTTACTGCCGGCCACAAGTAAACCGACGTACGAACCACAGCCCGGCTGGTCAGGTACTGACTTTAGGTATCTGTCCAGCGCCTTCTTCAAGGCAGCCAGGTGTCAATTGGTAATCCCCCTTATGTATGCTGGGAGGCAGTTGAATAGTCGTGGGCCCCTGACACTTATTGTGTTGTCTCTTAGTGTAATCGTGGCGCCCCTGCCCAGTAGACTGTTGTTGCCCTTTTGAGAAGATGAGATAGAGGAGCCAAGGTGAAGGTGAGGGTGAAGGTGAGGCAGGGAGGGAGGCAGGGAGAGAGGCAGGGAGGGGGATAGAGAGAGACTGAGGAAGGGAGGGAGGGGAAGGTTATCACCGCCAGCCAGTCAGGGGGA
>WNWK01010147.1:5000-7500 GCA_009830355.1 Cherax destructor | reverse complement strand
CTAACCCATTATTCTTTCCATCCCTCTAACCCATTATTCTCCCCATCCCTCTAACCCATTCTTCTCCTCATCCCTCTAACCCATTTTTCTCCCCATCCCTCTAACCCATTATTGTCCCCATCCCTCTAACCCATTATTCTCCACATCCCTCTAACCCATTATTCTTCCCATCCCTCTAGCCCATTATTCTCCCCATCCCTCTAACCCATTATTGTCCCCATCCCTCTAACCCATTAATCTCCCCATCCCTCTAGCCCATTATTCTCCCCATCCCTCTAACCCATTATTCTCCTAACCCTCTAACCCATTATTCTCCCCATCCCTCTAACCCATTCTCCCCACCTCTCCAGCACCACAACCCCATTATTCTTCCCATTTCTCTAGTATCACCACCCCTTTATTCTCCCCATCTCTCTAGCACCCCCCCTTATTCTCCCCATTATTCACTTTCTCCCGCTCTTCATTTCATAAAGACACATTTATTTATTTCTTGGAGTTTGTCCTTAAAGAATAAGACTTACAATACCATGCCTGGTACAATACCGTGGCTGGTACAATACCATGCCTGGTACAATACTGTGGCTGGTACAATACCATGCCTGGTACAATACCGTGGCTGGTACAATACCATGCCTGGTACAATACCGTGGCTGGTACAATACCATGCCTGGTACAATACCATGCCTGGTACAATACCGTGGCTGGTACAATACCATGCCTGGCACAATACCGTGGCTGGTACAATACCATGCCTGGTACAATACCATGCCTGATACAATACCATGCCTGGTACAATACCGTGGCTGGTACAATACCATGCCTGGTACAATACAGTGCCTGGTACAATACCATGCTTGGTACAATACCGTGGCTTGTACAATACCATGGCTGGTACAATACTGTGGCTGGTACAATACCGTGGCTGGTACAATACCATGCTTGGTACAATACCATGGCTTGTACAATACCATGGCTGGTACAATACTGTGGCTGGTACAATACCATGGCTGGTACAATACCGTGGCTGGTACAATACCATGGCTGGCACAATACCGTGGCTGGTACAATACCGCGGCTGGAATAATACAGTGACTGGTACAATACTGTGACTGGTATAATACCGCGGCTGGAACAACAGTGACTGGTACAATACCATGGCTAGTACAATATCGCTGCTGGAACAATAAAGTGACTGGTACAATACCGTGGCTGGTATATTATCCCAGGTGGAACAATAAAGTGACTGGTACAATACTGTGCGATAACAAGACATTCCACAGACAGTGTAAAATACCCTTAATGAAAAGTATGGAGTCATGAGTACACTGAGAGACAATATCTTAAGCGTAAGGGGCCCAAGACTCTTTTTATACATAAGGAGGATAATCAACAGACTCCTTGCTGTCTTAAAGATGATGCTGTGGTTCACAGAAGTTGTGGGAACCACAGCTACCGGTTCCACAGCGCAGTGTAAGTCCTAAGACCTTTCACATCCATAAGTAGGGCCGCACAAGTGGCCCAAAGTTGGTCCAGTTCTTGGCCATCTCTGGCCAAGGATGAAGCTAATATGAGCGAGCCTTGAAGAACAGAGGCGTATATACACTGAGACTTTGGTATTAAAGTGTTCTTAAGTGGTGGTGAACAGGTGACATTCAGCCTTAATGACCCTCGTGTAGTATAGATGGATTTTAAACTCCATTAACCAACCAACAACAGCTCTCCAGTCAGTCAACAACAACACTAACAACAATAGGGGAAAAAAGACTCACTCGTCATGACGTGGTCCCAACAAAAGCTGGTTCGACAAAGCAGGTCTTTCCTTCACATCTCAAATACAGGGCGAAATATTCATTTTTTTATCATTTTAAAGGACATGAAAGCAGTATTGTGTGATAATCTCTCACCTGAACACCTGCAGCCACAGCCACCAGCGGTTATTACCAGCGACGGCGACTAAAAGCCGAGCATTCTCCCCCTAAACCCTTTCCCAAAACCCTTTCTAAAACCCTTTCCCTTTGTGTCACGTCGCCAGCAAGAGTGTGCAATGTGTTCCTCTTTTGTTTGAGTAATGGCCGCCAAGGGGAGGGCTATAGGAGAGAGACCCCGAGGCACAATGACTTCCATTGCGTCCCTAACTCAGGATTGGATCCCCTGTGAGCCGTCGTAAAGTGCATCATGCGATGCTCTTCTGCCAACTGACAGCAGATAAGTTTTGACAGACATTCAGCCTTTGTGTAACTTATATATTTACCTTTATTTTCCCAGTTATTTCTCCTAATAATATAGAATATATCAGTAATTTTAGCTTGTTAATGACGGGAAAAAATGGTACAACAGCCGCTGCACAAATTGTACCATTGATAATATTACGTACTTGTACAATATGTACGGAGCTGTACGTTATATATAATAGTGGTGGTAGCAGTGACAGAAGTAGCAGTGAAAGCAGTTTTAGCAGCAGGCAGCAGCAGCAGCAGCAGCAGCAGCAGCAGCAGCAGCA
>WNWK01010146.1:0-71979 GCA_009830355.1 Cherax destructor | reverse complement strand
TCATTTTTTTTTAAAAAAAAATAAGGTTTTTTTCTTCCCACAGCCTAATGCCTTTAAAAAACCATACAAACCTTTTTTGGAAATAAATTATTTAAATATATATTTTTTTTTTACATACAAGAACTGTAGCTCAGTGGTGTGTTTGGCCGGCGCCCCAAAGGCCTGTACTGAGTCGTTTTCCCGGACTGCCACCTAAATATTGACGTCTACGATTGTTGTGGCTAGCTAGAATATAACCCCAGTGGAACTAGGCCTTCTGCTTGTTTTTTTGGGTTTTTGATAAAAACCCCTGGATATTTTTATCTTCGTGACTGGGGGAACAGTGCCTGGTAACCCTGAAAAAATTTACCCAGCCCAAACTTCGGGGAAAATTTTTCCCCGCTGCATGGCAAGGTGGCCCAAGCCCTTTCCCGGGGATCCACACCCAGGAAATTTTGTTTTTTTAGCTTTACAGGTTGGCGTTTCTATATATTTGCCCCCCTTCTAAGGTTCACCCCCCCGGATGGGGCCGTCACTAACCCCCGGTACCCCACGGGTGCAAGGAAAGGTGTTGGTTTCCGTGTGGGAACGGCCCGGGCCCTCAGTTGTTGCGGTGGGTCCAACCGAGCCATAAATTTTTTAAAACTTTTTTTGTTCTTGGTACATTATACCTAAATTGCCAATATGAACCATTGGTAATGGAGGTTTTTTCTAATTTTTTGTTCACAATTTTTAATGGAAAGCTACAGATCCTGTTTATTGTGGGGGGGTTTAAGCAAATAAGGGTACTCTGGGAACAGGTGGAGGTTGGTACCAGCGGGTGAGAGTAGGCTGTCCCGCCGCCAGCCTCCGTGAAGGACATGACAGTAAGGGCATCACTAGAGCTTCAGAGCTCACCTTTTGGCGGGGGGCTGATGAAGTGATACAGGGTAGCTTTAACCTTAAATTTATCAACAGAACTTCACACCAATAAGCCCGACCAGTAAAGGAAGTGCCTCTGTCTTGGCCTGCCAGAGCTCTAATGGCTACCACATACGTATCTGTTAGCAGACGCTAACGACTTTTTCCATGCTTTCTCCATGTTGTTAACAGCACCACTGAACAGGTCATTTTAGAAAGATCAGTG
Source organism: Cherax destructor (assembly GCA_009830355.1). Taxonomy (NCBI): domain Eukaryota; kingdom Metazoa; phylum Arthropoda; class Malacostraca; order Decapoda; family Parastacidae; genus Cherax; species Cherax destructor. Next base: position 70,874 of record WNWK01010146.1, on the reverse strand, counting down.
TCACGGGAATTTTTCTTTCTGACGCATGCAACAAATCCACAGGCTGCTTTGAAATGACCAATACTTACTGACTTTCACTTCATGTCTGCATCTTTTGTGTTCACAGTTAATTGACCGATCAACAGCGAGAAAAAGTTTAAGATACAGATTTTCCAACACGAAAAATGAGGTGCATTCCCCACATCCTAAATGATCCATTTTGATCACAGCAAATAAAGAATACAATTTTGTCTCGTCAGGAAGGATGTAAACAGACAACAGCTGAAGAGCGCTGGGAAATCCTCTCGGTTGTGACATTCTAAATTGAACTTTACCAACATCACCCTTTTTGTTATTAATCTGGATATTATTTTTTCAAAAAAAACAACTTTAGAATATCAGTTATGTTTTTAAGAACAATTTGACAGACAGGTGGTTAGATTTTTAAACCATTACACAATTACATGTTTTATTACGGAAATAATATATAACTTTGTTAACATAGATTATACATTTCATGTTCTTGCAGAGGTTTTGTGGTATGGGAGTTCATTATCAGTTTCCACTGTGTGTGTACACTCACCTAATTGTGGTTGCAGGGGTCGAGACTCAGCTCCTGGCCCCGCCTCTTCGCTGTCCGCTCTGGGTCTCTGCTCTCCCAGCTCCATGAGCTTTATCATCATACCTTATCTTAAAACTATGTATGGTTCCCGCCTCCACTATATCGTTCGCTAGACTATTCCACTTCCTGACTACTCTATGGCTGAAGAAATGCTTCCTAACATCCCTTTGAATCATCTGAGTCTTCAGCTTCCAGTTGTGTCCCCCTTGTTTCTGTGTTCCTCTCTGGAACATCCTGTCACTATCTACCTTGTCGATTCCCCGCAGTATTTTATATGTCGTTATCATGTCTCCTCTAACCCTTCTATCCTCCAGTGTTGTTAGTCCTATTTCCCTCAACCTTTCTTCATAAGACAGTCCCTTGAGTTGTGGAACTAGTCTTGTCGCAAACCTTTGCACTTTCTCTAATTTCTTGACGTGCTTGACCAGGTGTGGGTTCCAGACTGGAGCTGCATACTCTAGTATGGGCCTTACGTACACGGTGTGCAGTGTCTTGAACGATTCCTTGTTAAGGTAACGGAACGCTAATCTTAGGTTTGCCAGTCGCCCATATGCTGCCGCAGTTATCTGGTTGATGTGTGTTTCCGGAGACGTGCTTGGCGTTATACTCACCCCAAGGTCTTTCTCCTTTGTCGAGGTTTGTAGCCTTTGTCCACCTAGCCTGTACACTGTCTGCGGTCTTCTTTGCCTTTCTCCGATCTTCATGACTTTGCATTTGGTGGGATTAAATTCGAGAAGCCAGTTGCTAGACCAGATGTCAAGCTTGTCCAGGTCTCTTTGAAGTCCTGCTTGGAACTCATCCGATGTGATTCTCTCATTAATTTCACATCTGCGAACAGACACTCTTCTGAGTCTATCCCATCCGTCATGTCATTCACATTACCAAGAATAGCACTGGTCCTAGGACTGACCTCTGTGGTACACCGCTCGTCACAGGCGCCCACTGTGATACCTCATCACGTACCATGACCCGTTGTTTCCTCCTGTTAGGTATTCTCTGATCCATTCCAGTGCCTTCCTGATATACACGCTTGTTCTTCCAACTTCTTTACTAATCTCATATGAAGAACTGTGTTGAAAGGCCTTCTTGCAGTCCAGGAAAATGCACTCCACCCACCCTTCTCTCTCTTGCCTTACCTCTGTTACTTTATCATAGAACTCCAGGAAGTTTGTTACACATGATTTGCCTTCCCTGAATCCGTGCTGTCTGGCGTTAATTATCCTGTTCAGTTCAGATGCCCCACCATTCTTTTCCTGATGATTTTCTCCAAGACTTTGCATACTATACACGTAAGTGACACCGGTCTATAGTTTAGTGCCTCTTTTCTGTCTCTTTTTTAAAGATGGGGACTACGTTGGCCTTTTCCATACCTCAGGTAGCTGCCCAGTTTCAAGGGATGTGTTGAATATCATGGCAAGTGGCACACTCAGTACCTCAGCTCCTTCCCCGGGACCCATGGGGAGATATTGTCCGGACCCATCGCCTTTGAGGTATCACGGTCACTGAGAAACTGCTTCACCTCCTCCTCAGTTGTGTGTATGCCCTCCAGCACTTGATACATCCCTTGTTGGTGATGAACCCCATCCTGTCTACCCAGCTCCTTCCTGCCGCCACTGTGAATACTTCCTTAAACCTCGAGTTGAGCTCCTCACATACTTCTTGATCGTTACTTGTGAGTTTCCCCTTTTTCTCTGCTCCCGCCTTATCACCCGATCCTTGACTGTTGTCTTCCTTTTGATGTGACTGTACATCAGTTTCGGGTCAGACTTGACTTTCGATGCTCTGTCCTTTTCGTACTGTTTCTGGGCCTCCCTCCGTACCTGTGCATACTCGTTTCTTGCTCTTCGACTAATCTCCTTGTTTACTTGGTTTCTTTGCCTTCTGTACCTTTTCCATTCTCTGACACTCTGAGTCTTTGCCTCCCTGCCTTTGGGTAAACCAGGGGCTCTTTCTGGCCTTCCCGTTTAATCTTTTTCCTTTGGGTATAAACCGTTCCTCTGCCTCCTCGCACTTTGTCTACGTATTCCATCATTTCATTTTTCTGACTGTCCTTCCATTTCCCTTTCCCACTGAACCTCCTGCAGGAAATTCCTCATACCCGTGTAGTCCCCTCTTTTAAAGTCTAGTTTATCTCTTTCCATACCATTTTCCCTCTCTACCTGTAGCTCTACAATGTACTCAAAGCTCAGCACCATATGGTCGCTGGCTCCCAGGGGCTCTCGTGAGTTATGTCCTCGATATCTGAGCTGTTCAGGTTGAATAGAAGGTCCAGCCTTGCTGGTTCATCCTCTCCTCTCTCTCTGGTCGTGTCCCCGACATGTTGGTGCATCAGGTTTTCCAGTACCACGTCCATCATCTTGGGTCTCCAAGTTTCTGAACCCCACGTGGTTCTGGAAGATCTTGTCTCTGTCCACCTTATCTATTCCTCGCAGTAGTTTATATGTCATTATCATGTCTCCCCTAACCCTCCTGTCCTCTAGTGTCGTCAGGTCGTTTTCCCTTAACCTTTCTTCGTTGGACAATCCCTTAGCTCTGGGACTAGTCTTTTGCAAACCTTTGCACTTTCTCTAATTTCTTGACGTGCTTGACCAGGTGGGGTTCCCAAACTGGTGCTGCATACTCCAGTATGGGCCTGACGTATATGGTGCGGAGTCTTGAATGATTCCTAAGTGAGGTATTTGGAATGCTATTCTTAGGTTTGCCAGCCGCCCGTATGCTGCAGCAGTTATCTGATTGATGTGTGCCTCAGGAGATGTGCTCGGTATTATACTCCCCCCCAAGATCTTTTTCCTTGAGTGGGGTTTGCAGTCTTTGGCCACCTAGACTATACTCTGTCTGCGGTCTTCTTGCCCTTCCCGATCTTCATGACTTTACATTTGGCAGGGTTAAATTCCAAGGAGCCAGTTACTGGACCAGGCTTGTAGCCTGCCCAGGTCTCTTAGCCCTGCCTGATCCTCGACTGATTTAATTCTTCTCTTTTTTACATCATCTGCAATGGGACACTTCTGAGTCTATCCCTTCCGTTATGTCATTCACATACATCAAAAACAGTACAGGTCCTAGGACTGACCCTTGTGGAACCCCTCGTCACAGGTCCCCACTCTGACACCTCATCAGTACCATGACTCGTTGTTGCCTCCCTCTCAGATATTCTCTGATCCATTGCAGTGCCTTTCCTGTTACGTGTGCCTGATACTCTAGCTTTGCATTAACCTCTTATGAGGAACTGTGTCAAACGCCTTCTTGCTTTCCCAAAAAGAAAATGCAGTCTATCCACCCCTCTCTCTAGTGTCTTACTTCTGTTGCCTTGTCATAAAACTCCAATAGGTTTGTGACACGGGATTTTCCCTTCCTGAAACCGTGCTGGTTGTCGTTTAAAAGCTTGTGTTTTTCCCAAGGTGCTCCACCACTCTCCTCCTGATGATCTTCTCCATGACTTTGCATACTATACACGTCAGTGACACGGGTCCAGTTTAATGCCTCGTGTCTGTCTCCTTTCTTAAAAATTGGGACTTTTGCCATCTTCCACGCCTCAGGTAGTTGCCCAGTTTCAATGGATGTGTTGAAGATTTTTTTTTGGTGGCACACACAACATCTCTGCCCCCTCTCTAAGGCCCCCGGAGAAATGTTGTCGGCCCCACCGCTTTTTGAGGTATCGGTTCACATAGCAGCTTCTTCACCACCTCCTCGGTTGTGTGTATTTCATCCAGCACTTGTTGGTATCCTCCTTTTCCCAATTCCTGGAGTCCTTCCTGTGTCCTCTGTAAATACTTCTTTAAACCCATGTTGAGCTCCTCACATACCTCTTGGTCGTTTCTTTGAACTCCCCACCTTCCTTCCTCAGCCTGATTACCTGGTCCTTGACTGTTGTTTTCCCCCTGATGTGGCTATACAACAGCTTCGGGTCAGACTTGACTTTGATGCTATATCATTTTCATATTGTCGCTGAGCCTCCTTCTTACCTGTGCATATTCGTTTCTGGCTCTTCGCTAATCTCTTTATTCCTGGGTCCTTTGTCTTACCAGGCTCTACAGTAACTGATACTGGTCCTTCCTTTACCTTTTGTATTTTACATAAACCATTCAATATAACCAAGTTTCCATAACTGGGCAAGATAGTGTTGCTATGTTCTGAGTGTTGTGGAGTGAAGAGTCTGAACACAACGTAGAAACAATCCTGAGACTGCTACCAGGTACTAGGAACCTTCCACACGAAAATAGGCTGAAGGTATTGAACGCATGTTCTTCGAAAAGAGCTTAGAACTAGGGAAGATATCCTTGAAGTGTACCAATGGAAAACAAATAAATGGAAGGTATATCTGTAAATAGCGTGCTGAGAATATCTAGCCGGGACAGGACTCGCAGCGATGGATTCATTTCGGAAAATAAAAAAATAGAAATGATACTGGGAGTATTGGTTTTGCAATAAAGTTGTAGATGAGTGAAATAAATTCCCAGGTAGTGTCATTGAGGCAAAAACTTTGAGTAGCTTTAAATATAGTTGGACGGGTCCACGAGTGAGTGGGTGTGAGTTAGACATGTGTTGTGGGGTTCTTTTCATAGATTTGGTAATATTAACAGACGATGAGCTTGGTTTTTGGTAGCGTTTAATGAGGCGTTGGAATATATGGGGCTGAGGGATAAAACTAACAACGTTTGCTAGGTTAGGTTAGGTTAGGTTTGTCAGGAAACAGGACAATTGTTTATTAAAATGGTATACAATACTGACAGGTTGGTAAGTAAGACAGTGTGCAACAGTTAGCTATCTTCATTTTGAAACGTTTCGCCTATATACTAGGCTTCTTCAGTCGAATATAGAAGAGAGAGCAGAAACAGTAGAGATGTGAAGACGATGTAATCAGTCCATCACCCTTGAAGACGTGGTTTTGAGGTGGTCAGTCCCTCAGCCTGGAGAGAAGTAGGCTACACCTCACCTTTAACAGTATTATAAGTCTCCTCCATAGTGTTGCTTCAGCTTCTCATTGTTCCAGGCTATGGAGCAGAACTCTTCTCCAGGCTGAGGGACTGACCACCTCAAAACTACGACTTCAAGGGTGAAGGACTGATTACATCGTCTTCACATCTCTACTGCTTCTGCTCTCTCTTCTGTACTCGACTGAAGAAACCTACTGTGTAGGCGAAACGTTTCGGAATTAAAATACCAAACTGTTGTACTTGTGTCTTGTAGATAAATAGTTCAGAGAACCGACAAGTTGATAAATTAGACACATGTGGAACACTTGGGTATTTAAGATACCCAATACTTAAGATACCCAATACTTGGGTATTTAAAATACCCAAGTATTTAAGATACCCAAGTATTTAAGAAACCCAAGTGTTGCACATGTGACTGATTTATCCACATGTGCCTTACTTACCAGGACAAGTGTTTCCTGACGCGGGTCTTAGTCATATAATGACCCGCAGCTGGAGCCATTTGCGTACTACATCACAAACTTCACACCTGCGTTGTGCACCGCGGGAGAGCACAGCTGGTACACCTCCAGAACAACAGGTCCTGACGTATAATTTTGGAAGCAGTAATGATCCATTACCGCTGAGCGAAGCGTTGGAATGTACACGTCGCCTACACCTACTGTCAACGATTCATACAGTAAGATAAACATAATAATGACTAAATGGTATAGTAATACCGAAAAACTGTGGAAAAAGACACTTCTGTACAGTTCTCCTGACTTGTGTGACCTGTGTTTCTCCGAACCTGACCTCAGGGTGCTCGTTTGCCCTACAAGGCGGTGTATTTGATCATTCCTAATATAGCCCAGTCTTGGGTGAAACGCTCTTCAAGGATTCCCTCCCTCCAGTGTCTTTATTTCCACTTGGTTTTTGCCATTGTCTCCCAGGAAGAACGTACACTCAAAGTCTGTAGCTGATGAAAAGAATTTTCTAGTTATTGCGCTGAAAATACAGACAAAAAAAAGTTCCCTCAACTACTATAGGAATTCCAGTTCCAGGTTTTCCTATAAAAACACTGTCCTCGGACCAAGAGTAACACACCTAGCTTGGCTGGGTGCTTGGTTCTTGTAGGATTATGTGGTTCAGTGGGTTAAGGCGTCGTATGATTTTCGCTCACCACGAGGCAGGGCCAAAACTACATGGGCTCGAATCCTCGGCTAGTCGCAGTGTTGTTATTGATTCAATACCACTCGTTCGTGGTTACAATAGTATATATATATATATATATATATATATATATATATATATATATATTAATACATCGGCCGATTCCCACCAAGGCAGGGTGGCCCGAAAAAGAAAAACTTTCATCATCATTCACTCCATCACTGTCTTGCCAGAGGGGTGCTTTACACTACAGTTATAAAACTACAACATTAACACCCCTCCTTCAGAGTGCCGGCACTGTACTTCCCATCTCCAGGACTCAAGTCCGGCCTGAAGGTTTCCCTGAATCCCTTCATAAATGTTACTTTGCTCACACTCCAACAGCACGTCAAGTATTAAAAATCATTTGTCTCCATTCAATCCTATCAAATACGCACACACATGCTTGCTGGAAATCCAAGCCCCTCGCACACAAAACTTCTTTTACCCCCTCCCTCCAACCTTTCCTAGGCCGACCCCTACCCCGCCTTCCCTCCACTACAGATTTATACACTCTCGAGGTCATTCTGTTTCGTTCCATCTCTCTACATGTCCGAACCACCTCAACAACCCCTCCTCAGCCCTCTGGATAATAGTTTTGGTAATCCCGCACCTCCTCCTAATTTCCAAACTCAGAATTCTCTGCATTATATTCACACCACACATTGACCTCAGACATACCATCTCCACTGCCTCCAGCCTTCTCCTTGTTGCAACATTCATCACCCATGTCTCACACCCATATAAGAGTGTTGGTATAACTATACTCTCATACATTCCCCTCTTTACTTCCATGGACAAAGTTCTTTGTCTCCACAGACTCCGAAGTGCACCACTCACCCTTTTCCCCTCATCAATTCTATGATTCACCTCATCCTTCATAGACCCATCTGCTGACATGTCCATTCCCAAATATCTGAATACATTCACCTCCTCCATACTCTCTCCCTCCAATCTGATATCCAATCTTTCGTCACCTAATCATTTTGTTATCCTCATCACCTTACTCTTTCCTATATTCACTTTCAATTTTCTTCTTTTACATACCTTACCAAATTCATCCACCAACCTCTGCAACTTCTCTTCAGAATCTCCCAAAATCACAGTGTCATCAGCAAAAAGCAACTGTGACAACTCCCACTTTGTATTTGATTCTTTGTCTTTTAACCCCACACCTCTTGCCAAGACCCTCACATTCACTTCTCTTACAACCCCATCTATAAATATATTGAACAACCACGGTGACATCACACATCCTTGTCTAAGGCCTACTTTTACCGAGAAATAATCTCCCTCTCTCCTACACACTCTAACCTGAGCCTCACTATCCTCATAAAAGCTCTTCACTGCTTTCAGTAACCTACCTCCTATTCCATACACCTGCAACATCTGCCACATTGCCCCCCTATCCACCCTATCATACGCCTTTTCAAAATCCATAAATGCCACAAAAACCTCTTTACTCTTATCCAAATACTGTTCACCTATATGTTTCACTGTAAACACTTGGTCTACACACCCCCTACCTTTCCTAAAGCCCCCTTGTTCATCTGCTATCCTGCTCTCCATCTTACTCTTAATTCTTTCAATAATAACTCTACCATACACTTTACCAGGTACACTCAACAGACTTATTCCCCTATAATTTTTGCACTCTCTTTTGTCCCCTTTGCCTTTATACAAAGGAACAATACACGCTCTCTGCCAGTCCCTAGGTACCTTACCCTCTTCCATACATGTATTAAATAATAGCACCAACCACTCCAAAACTATATCTCCGCCTGCTTTTAACATTTCTACCTTTATCCCATCAATCCCAGCTGCCTTACCCCCTTTCATTCTACCCACTGCCTCACGAACTTCCCCCACACTCACAACTGGCTCTTCCACACTCCTACAAGATGTTATTCCTCCTTGCCCTATACACGAAATCACAGCTTCCCTGTCTTCATCAACATTTAACAACTCCTCAAAATATTCCCTCCATCTTTCCGATACCTTTAACTCTCCATTTAATAACTCTCCTCTCCTATTTTTAACTGTCAAATCCATTTGTTCCCTAGGCTTCCTCAACTTATTAATCTCACTCCAAAACTTTTTCTTATTTTCAACAAAATTTGTTGATAACATCTCACCCACTCTCTCATTTGCTCTCTTTTTACATTGCTTGATCACTCTCTTAACCTCTCTTTTTTTTTCTTCATATACTCTTCCCTCCTTGCATCACTTCTACTTTGTAAAAACATCTCATATGCTAACTTTTTCTCCCATACTACTCTCTTTACATCATCATTCCACCAATCGCTCTTCTTCCCTCCCACACCCACTTTCATGTAACCACAAACGTCTGCTGAACACTCTAACACTACATTCTTTAACCTACTCCATACATCTTCGACCCCATTGCCTACACTCTCACTAGCCCATCTATCCTCCAATAGTTGTTTATATCTTACCCTAACTGCCTCCTCTTTTAGTTTATAAACCTTCACCTCTCTCTTACTTACTGCTTCTATTTTCCTTGTATCCCATCTACCTTTTACTCCCACTGTATCTATAACTAAAAAGTGATCTGATATATCTGTGGCCCCTCTATAAACATGTACATCCTGAAGTCTACTCAACAGTCTTTTATCTACCAATACATAGTCCAACAAACTACTGTCATTACGCCCTACATCATATCTTGTATACTTATTTATCCTCTTTTTCTTAAAATATGTATTACCTATAACTAAACCCCTTTCTATACAAAGTTCAATCAAAGGGCTCCCATTATCATTTACACTGGCACCCCAAACTTACCTACACACCCTCTCTACATGTATCTCCTACTTTAGCATTTATGTCCCTTACCACAATTACTCTCTCACTTGGTTCAAAAGTTCCTATACATTCGCTTAACATCTCCCAAAATCTCTCTCTCCCTCTACACTCCTCTCTTCTCCAGGTGCATACACGCTTATTATAACCCACTTTTCGCATCCGACCCTTATTTTAATCCACATAATCCTTGAATTTACACAGTTAAATAATAATATAGGAGATACCACCTCTAGAACTTTACTGGGTTCGAATCCACGGCTAGTCACAGTGTTGTTATATATATATATATATATATATATATATATATATATATATATATATATATATATATATATATATATATATATATATATACGTTGTGTGGATCATGCAAGGAACAATTCGTTCCGAAGAATCACTGATAGTATCCTGGAAGACGGTTAATGTGTTAGATAACCTAGGATTGTTTTACTGAATCAGCCACTCTCAAAACACCACAAGTCACTGCAACACAACACTGAACATTTTTACACAACACGCCACATCAAACACATCACACAACACACCGCAACCCCAAGTACATCACACAACACATCTCCTGACCACCCCCCGTCAGTGGTCAACTTTGTCACAAGAACTTCGCCGCCTCTCTATCAATGACCCGTGAATGAGACATTGTGGGTCAGGAAGGATCACTGGACCATACGATGCCAGGCTATTTTTTACCCTCTTGTAATTTGGCTCCGGCAAGAACATTTCTGTCAGAGAGAGAGAGATCATGTGGCACTAATTCCTTACTTCTGATGAATATTTGGCTCTGGACTTGAAGTACATCAAACATGCAAAACAAATAACTGGGTAGGTGAGCAAATGGATATTTAACTTCCTAACAAATATAAGCCAAATAGTAATAGTAAACAGTGAAATCAGGGGCAGCTACAGTGAAAAGTTGGGTACCCAAGGGCACAGTAATCGCCCATGACACAGACAGGGACATCAATCATAGCACAGTATCATTCTCTGCAGACGATACTAGAATCTGTATGAAAGTATCATGCACAGAAGACACAGTGAGCCTCCAGGCTGATATAAACCAAGTCTTCCAGTGAACCACTGACAACAATATGATGTTCATTGAGGACAAATTTCACTTACTACGTCAGGAAAGAATGTGAGGCAAAAACAAGATCAGGGTACAAGACAAACTCAAACCACTCAATAGAACATAAGTCAAATGTGAGAGACCTACCTGGAGTCTACCTGGAGGGTATTCCGGGGGATTAACGCCCCCGCGGCCCGGTCCATGACCGGGAACGACTGGAACGCCTGGGAACGCCTGGAAGCACTAGTCTTATATTCACTGGAGCGCAGGCGAGAGAGATATATCATAATCTACACCTGGAAGATTCTGGAGGGACTGGCCCCTAATATGCACACAAAAATCACTCCATACGAAAGCAAAAGACTTGGCAGACGGTGCAACGTACCCCCAGTGAAAAGTAGAGGCGCCACTGGTACACTAAGAGAAAACACAATAAGCGTCCGGGGCCCAAGACTGTTCAACAGCCTCCCATCAGCCATAAGGGACATTACCAGTAGACCTCTGGTTGCCTTCAAGAGAGAGCTGGACAGATACCTAATGTCAGTGCCAGATCAGCCGGACTGTGGTTCGTACGTTGGACTACGTACAGCCAGCAGTAACAGCCTCGTTGATCAGGCCCAGATCCACCGGGAGGCCTGGTCATAGACCGGGCCGCGGGGACGTCGATCCCCGGAATGCCCTCCAGGTAGACTCCAGTTAGGTAGGCCTCCTGGTGGATCAGGGCCTGATCAAGGAGGCTGTTACTGCTGGCCGCACGTAGTCCAACGTACGAATCACTTACTTTAGGTATCTGTCCAGCTCCTTCTTGAAGACAACCAGGGATCTATTGGTAATTCCCCTAATGGCTGGTGGAAGGCTGTTGAACAGTCTTGAGCCCCAGACACTTATTGTGTTTTCTCTTAGTGTACTAACGAACCTAGGAGTGATAATGTCAGGAAATCTCATGTTCAAGGAGCACAACAACGTTATTATCGCAAATGCAATGAAATGATAGGTTGGATAACTAGAACCTTCAAAACAAGAGATGCCAAGCCAATGTTGACACTCTTCAGGTCAGTCGTTCCCTCTAGGCTGGAGTATTGTTGTGTACCAACAGTCACCTTCAAGGCAGGAGAAATTCCTGAGCTGGAAAATGCACAGAGAACCTTCACAGCTGGTATGAACTTAGTCAAACACCTAAATTACTGGGAGCACTTGAAGTCCTTGGAACTGTACTTATTAGAACGTAGGCGAGAAAGATGCATCATAATCTACACCTGGAAGACACGGGAGGAACTGGTCCCAAACCTGCACACCGAAATAGCTATTATAAACACAAGAGACGGTGCAGAATACCTCCAATTAAAAGCAGTGGAGCGATGAGTATACTGAGAGAGAACTCAGTAAGTGTTACGGGACCACGACTCTTCAACGCCCTCTCTTCATACATAAGGGAGAATTACCAACAAATTCCTAAAAGCCTTTTAAGAGAGAACTCAAAAGATTCCTCAAAACATTTTCTAATGAGCCGGGTTGTTATGCATACACTGAAGTGTAAGAAGCTGGCACTAATAGCTTAGTCGACTAGGCAAGCAACCAGAGGCTTGGTCTGAGACCGGGCTGCGGGGGCGGTGACTTTCGGAAACAACTACAGATAAAGTACAAGGAGATTCTCTCTGGTAGTTTAAGAGCCCTCGGAGAAATCTCTAGATTTTTCATATGTATATATATATATATATATATATATATATATATATATATATATATATATATATATATATATATATATTTTTCCCAGTGATCTTAGGTTAAGTTGGGTTCTTAATGGCATCTGCAGAGAGGGAAGGGGAAATAATAAAGTGTACCTCTGGGACCTCTAAAAATGTATCCTTGAGGTCGATCCATCACTTCCATGATGGTGTGTACTCAGTTGTGTTTGCTTGCCTTCAAGACTCAACTCCTGGTCCCACCTTTTAATTAGCTGGCATTAACTGGTTCCTGGTTTCCTTGGCCTTATTATACCTATTATTTTTATTAAAATGTTGAAAAACAGCAAAAAACACCGTACCACAAATCTTGCTGTCTTTAAGTCAACACAAATCCAAATGGATCGCGAAAATATGCAGTTATATTAACTTCTATAACCTACATGAACTGTACGAAACACTGAAAACATTTCGCCCTTTCCATAGAAGCTGTAATTATTTAATACAACATTACTTAAAGCCTGAGAACTTTATTACCAGTTATCCCTTACTAATTACAAAACCAACTGCTCGTAATGTTCGCCTGTTATCAAGCAGATATTACAAATTTAATGCACTGACGGGTCTGAACAAGTGTCTTCTGGCAAGACTGCACACAAGTGCATTCACTTCACGGTGTCCCGTGGCAAAAGCTCTCGTTTCACACGGTGAGGGTCCGGGTTCGATTCCCGGTGAAGGTGGAAACATCGGACGTGTTTCCTTACACTGGTTGTCTATGTTCACTCATCAGTAAAATGGGTATATGAGTGTTAGTGGACTGGTGTGGGTCGCATCCTGGGAAAAAATTGACCTAATTTGCGGGAAATGCTTTGCATAACAAGGGACTTTCTATATAGTAGTATGTTATTGATGTCAACTATGGTCTGTATACCTTGTACATGTACTGGTAGAAATAACTAATAATAATAATAATAATAATAATAATAATAATAATAATAATAATAATAATAATATATATTATTATTATTATTATTATTATTATTATTATTATTATTATTATTACTTAGGATATCTTCAGAGGAATTATTAAATTTACTGTTTTCATAATTATGCGATATGTCAAGATATCTTATTAATGAAAATAAGAAACCGAAGCCCTCAGCTTAGGTCTCAAATTCGTCCTGAACATTCCAAAACCACTACAAGCGTTATACCCCATCGCCAAAAATCACAAGCACCAAGACACCGACTTCCAGAGAGGGTATCTTCAAGGCATCATTACAGCAGCCCTCGCCACTCACACACACTGCTCTCCACTCCTACCTCGCCCTTATATCATTACAGCAGCCCTCGCCACTCACACACACTGCTCTCCACTCCTACCTCGCCCTTATATCATTACAGCAGCCCTCGCCACTCAACACACTGCATCATCCTACCCTCCAGAGTCACCTAACATAAGTAGTGCAAGCCTGCACGACTCAATGAACTGCTGATAATGTTTAGCAGAGACCTACACGTTCTTCCCATAACTCTTTATGTAAGATAAGTTGTGTTATAGGTTTGGCTAACCTGAAAGTTTCTTGATTCAGTTGGATTGTATTTTGCATTTGAATTAGCGCAGCTTTCAGGTACCTGCGTCGTGTTTTGTCACTTTCTTTTATGACCAGCTGGGTGTCGTTCCAAGAAGGAAAGACACCCAGCTGGTCATAAAAGAAAGTGGATACTCTTATCTCATATGTATAATTATAATAATAATAATGGTCTTTATTTCTACATGTACAAGGTATACAGACCTAGTTGACATCAATGACATACTACTATATAGAAAGACCCTTGTTATGCAGAGCATTTTGGGCAAATTAGGTTAATTTTGTCCCCAGGATGCGACCCACAGCAGTCGGCTAACACCCAGGTACCTATTTACTGCCAGATGAACATGAACAGCAGGTGTCTTAAAGAAGCACGTACTAATGCTTCCATCCGTACCGGGGATCGAACTACGGACGTCAGTGTGTGAGCTGAGTGCGTTTCCAACCGAAGCGTTGTTCATGAGAGTGTGCAGGCACGCTGCTGTACTCTGAACCTGCTCTGTAGGCTACAAGAAGTCTCTCCCACGTATTTCCGGTAACAACCGCCACATGGAATGATGTACACACCTGTGTTGTCGTAGTTCTTCCTGTTGTCGTTTTTCCTGGTCTAATCTTTAACAGTGCTGCATGAGATACTGGCAACACCATTGCTGCTCAGAATGACTGCTTAATCAAAAAGACAACCTTTTGCTCTTATGACCAAACCCGACGCACTGGAATTGGTGGAATGTCTTGAGAAGGACGTAGAAATATAAGGTCAAGTGTAAGACCCTTATGCCTAGTGGGTGGCATTCAAGAGGGTGCTGGACATATACGTGAAGTCAGTACCCGGTCAGCCGGGCTGTGGTTCGTACAGTGGACTACGTGCGGCCAGCAGTTACAGCCTGGGTGATCAGGCCTTGATCCACCGGGAGTCCTGGTAAAGGACTGGGCCGCAGGGGCGTTGACCCCGGAACACCCTCCAGGTGGTTAAACTCCAGGATGTGAGGATGGGACAAAGAGAGAATTTGTATTAGACGGGCACTGTGAGATATGTTATACCCTCATTGTCACAGATCTATAGTAAGAGATTTATTAGTCGTTGAAACAGATCTACAAAAGATCAGAAGATAGACAGAGAGGAAGTGAGAGAATGGGGGATTTTCAGGGATTGTACACTGCTGAGTGGTATAGATATGTAAAGAAGAAATCACAAGATATATGTAAAGAGATAAGATCAAGATATATGTAAAAGAAATAAGAGCAAACGACAGGAACAGTAATAAAACTCCCTTACAAGGCAAAGAAAATTCGATCAAAGATGCGAGGGTTGATATAATGAAGATGACAGCAGAATTACAATGAGGGAGATAACACATACAGTGATGGACTAACAAGCAGGGGTGGTAACAAGCAGGGGTGGTAACAAGCAGGGGTGGTAACAAGCAGGGGTGGTAACAAGCAGGGGTGGTAGCAAGCAGGGGTGGTAACAAGCAGGGGTGGTAGCAAGCAGGGGTGGTAACAAGCAGGGGTGGTAGCAAGCAGGGGTGTTAACAAGCAGGGGTGGTAGCAAGCAGGGGTGGTAACAAGCAGGGGTGGTAAGCAAGCAGGGGTGGTAAACAAGCAGGGTGGTAGCAAGCAGGGTGGTAACAAGCAGGGGTGGTAACAAGCAGGGTAGGTAACAAGCAGGGGTGGTAACAAGCAGGGTGGTAACAAGCAGGGTGGTTACAAGCAGGGTGGTTACAAGCAGGGTGGTAACAAGCAGGGGTTACAAGAGGGTGGTTACAAGCAGGGGTGGTTACAAGCAGGGGTGGTAACAAGCAGGGTGGTTACAAGAGGGTGGTAACAAGCAGGGTGGTTACAAGCAGGGTGGTAACAAGCAGGGGTGGTAACAAGCAGGGGTGGTTACAAGCAGGGGTGGTAACAAGCAGGGGTGGTAAAAGCAGGGTGGTAACAAGCAGGGGTGGTAACAAGCAGGGGTGGTAGCAAGCAGGGGTGGTAACAAGCAGGGGTGGTAACAAGCAGGGGTGGTAACAAGCAGGGGTGGTAACAAGCAGGGGTGGTAGCAAGCAGGGGTGGTAACAAGCAGGGAAAGTGGTAACAAGCAGGGGTGGTAACAAGCCAGGGGGGGTAACAAGCAGGGGTGGTAGCAAGCAGGGGGGGTAACAAGCAGGGTGGTAGCAAGCTAGGGTGGTAACAAGCAGGGTGGTAACAAGCAGGGTGGTACAAGCAGGGGTGGTAGCAAGCAGGGGTGGTAACAAGCAAAAGGGTGGTAACAAGCAGGGGTGGTAACAAGCAGGGGTGGTAACAAGCAGGGGTGGTAACAAGCAGGGGTGGTTACAAGCAGGGGTGGTTACAAGCAGGGGTGGTAACAAGCAGGGTGGTAACAAGCAGGGTGGTTACAAGCAGGGTGGTTACAAGCAGGGGTGGTAACAGCAGGGCTGGTTACAAGAGGGGTGGTTACAAGCAGGGGTGGTTACAAGCAGGGGTGGTAACAAGCAGGGGTGGTAACAAGCAGGGGTGGTTACAAGCAGGAGTGGTAACAAGCAGGGGTGGTAAAAAGCAGGGGTGGTAACAAGCAGGGGTGGTAACAAGCAGGGGTGGTAACAAGCAGGGGTGGTAACAAGCAGGGGTGGTAACAAGCAGGGGTGGTAACAAGCAGGGGTGGTAACAAGCAGGGGTGGTAACAAGCAGGGTGGTTACAAGCAGGGGTGGTTACAAGCAGGGGTGGTAACAAGCAGGGGTGGTAACAAGCAGGGGTGGTTAACAAGCAGGGGTGGTTACAAGCAGGGTGGTAACAAGCAGGGGTGGTTACAAGAGGTGGTTACAAGCAGGTGGTTACAAGCAGGTGGTAACAAGCAGGTGGTACAAGCAGGTGGTTACACGGAGTGGTAACAAGCAGGTGGTAAAACAGGGTAAACGGTGGTACAACAGGTGGTAACAAGCAGGGGTGGTAACAAGCAGGGGTGGTAACAAGCAGGTTACATATGGGTGGTACTCGGAAAAATATCCAACACAACATGAGACAAATATAGTCATGGTTATAATCATAACCATAATTTTTAAAGCTCCAGCTGTGGGTCATCATATTGACTAAGACCCGCGTCAGGAAACACTGTCCTGTTTCCTGACAAACCTTACCTAACCTAACCTAATTACGTAGATAGGAGGAGAGACCTATATGTGAAGAATGAAATATAGAAATTATGTACAAGCACTTGGTATTTCAGCACCGGTAAAGACCGCCCGACATGGATACCTTGCCAGACATATCCTGGAGGGTATTCCGGGATCAACGCCCCCGCGGCCAGGTCCACAACCAGGCCTCCTGGTGGATCAGAGCCTGATCAACAAGGCTGTTACTGCTGGCCATCTGATCCGTCACCGACTTTAACTATCTGTCCAGCTCCCTCTAGAAGGCAGCCAGGGGTCTATTGGTAATTCCCCTTATGAATAGTTGAAGGCTGTTGAACAGTCTCTGGCCCCGGAAACTTATGGTGCTTTCTCTTAGTGTACCAATGGCGCCCCTACTTTTCACTGGGGGTATTTTGCACCACCTGCCCAGTCTTACTTTCTTAGGAAGTGATTACTGTGTGCAGATTCGAGACCATTCCTTCTAGGATTTTCCAAGTGTAGATTATGATATATCTTTCTCGCCTTCGTTCCAGCGAGTACAAAATGAACGAGTTCAAATGTTGTCGCAGATGTTGTCGCAGATGTTGTCGCAAATGTTGTCGCAGATGTTGTCGCAGATGTTGTCGCAGATGTCGCAGATGTTGTCGCAGATGTTGTCGCAGATGTTGTCGCAGATGTCGCAGATGTTGTCGCAGATGCTTTGTCTCGACACTTGTACAGTAGTTGCAGATCCTCAATTCACTAGCCTAGTTGTACTCACCTAGTTGTGGGTGCAGGGGTCGAGTCACAGCTCCTGGCCCCGCCTCTTCACTGGTCGCTACTAGGTCGCTCTTCCTGCTACGGGAGCTTTATCATATCTCTTCTTAAAGCTGTGTATGGATCCTGCCCCCACTACATCACTTCCCAGAGAGAGCAGCAGCACCAGCAGCAAAGTAATCAGAGAGAGCAGCAGCAGCAGCAGCAGCAAAGTAAGCAGAGAGAGCAGCAGCAGCAGCAAAGTAAGCAGAGAGAGCAGCGCCAAAGGCAGGCACAGCAGCAGCAAGTGCAGAGCGCAGCAGAGCAGCAGAGCGCAAAGTAAGCAGAGCAGCAGCAGAGAGAAAGTAAGCAGAAGAGCGCAGCAGCAAATGCTAAGCGAGAGAGCAGCAGGCAGCAGCAGCAAAGTAAGCAGAGAGAGCAGCAGCAGCAGCAGCAAAGTAAGCAGAGAGAGCAGCAGCAGCAGCAAAGTAAGCAGAGAGAGCAGCAGCAGCAGCAAAGTAATCAGGTCTAAGGTGTTATGTGTTTTCGCTCACCATGAGGCCGGCCAAAGCATCATAGGTTCGAACCCTGGCTAGTGCAGTGTAGTTATTGATCAATACCACTCGTTCGTGGTTACAATAATATATATATATATATTTTTTTTTATTAACACATCGGCCGATTCCCACCAAGGCAGGGTGACCCGAAAAAGAAAAACTTTCATCATCATTCACTCCATCACTGTCTTGCCAGAAGGGTGCTTTACACTACAGTTATAAAACTGCAACATTTACATATATACGTTTATGTATATTATTAGCGATAAATATAAATTTCTTGGACGGAATTAAGGTGGATGGCAGTTCATGGAAACTACGGGAACCTGACGTGACATTTGACCTGGCGTGCGATTGACCTGTCCAGGGGTCTGGGTGGCCACAGGTCACTTGTCAAGGGAACAGGTCACCAACGACCTTCCTTGATACTGTTTCTGGTGGCACCTGATCCTTGGAGAGACAGAGATAGATGATCCCCGGCCCACCACCTACCTGCTGCTGCTGCTGCTGGTGTTCTATCTTATTTGCTGGTGCTCTCTCTGCATACTTAGACCACTGAACCACACAATGTGGTCTAAGGCGTTATGTGTTTTCGCTCACCATGAGGCGGGCCAAAGCATAATAGGTTATTAATATATATATATATATATATATATATATATATATATATATATATATATATATATATGTGTGTGTGTGTGTGTGTGTGTGTGTGTGTATTGTACATATATATAAAAATATAAAATAAACATACCACCACAAGAGTTATATATTGACCCAGTAGTCAGTTACTTTCCAAAATGTTAATTGAAAATTGTTCCAACTACAATATTGTGATTTATTTTTTGTTTTTAAATTCGGAACAAACGTCCTGATATACAATGAATGTAAAGATATTATATTTTCTATCATCTATGAAATTTTGTGTTATTTTGAGACTTTTACGTAAAAATTTGTATTCGAGAAATTGGGCCACTTGAAGACTTTCTACCAAGACAATGAGTAAATGCTTCACAATCTTTTTTTTTTTTTGATGAGTTAGGTTAGGTTAGATTAGGTTAGGTTAGGTTAGATTAGGTTAGGTTAGGTTAGGTTAGTTAGGTTAGGATATGTTAGGTTAGTTAGGTTAGGATAGGTTAGGTTAGGTTAGGCAATGTGAACGGACTGACTGGTGTTGTAGTGGCCAGGCTCTGGCTTGGTTAGGTTAGGTTAGGTTAGGTTAGGTTAGGTTAGGTTAGGTTAGGATAGGTTAGGTTAGGTTAGGTTAGGATAGGTTAGGTTAGGTTAGGTTAGGTTAGGTTAGGTTAGGTTAGGTTAGGTTAGGTTAGGTTAGGTTAGGTTAGGTTAAGTTAGGTTAGGATAGGTTAGGTTAGGTTAGGATAGGTTAGGATAGGTTAAGCAATGTGATCAGACTGGTGTTGTAGTGGCCAGGCTCTGGCTTGGTTAAGAGTACTGACTGGTGTTGTAGTGGCCAGGCTCTGGCTTGGCTACAAGTACTGACTGGTGTTGTAGTAGCCAGGCTCTGGCTTGGCTACAAGTACTGACTGGTGTTGTAGTGGCCAGGTTCTGGCTTGGCTATAAGTACTGACTGGTGTTGTAGTGGCCAGGCTCTGGCTTGATTACAAGTACTGACTGGTGTTGTAGTGGCCAGGCTCTGGCTTGGCTACAAGTACTGACTGGTGTTGTAGTGGCCAGGCCCTGGCTTGGCTACAAGTACTGACTGGTGTTGTAGTGGCCAGGTTCTGGCTTGGTTACAAGTACTGACTGGTGTTGTAGTGGCCAGGCTCTGGCTTGGCCACAAGTACTGACTGGTGTTGTAGTGGCCAGGTTCTGGCTTGGTTACAAGTACTGACTGGTGTTGTAGTGGCCAGGCTCTGGCTTGGCTACAAGTACTGACTGGTGTTGCAGTGGCCAGGTTCTGGCTTGGTTACAAGTACTGACTGGTGTTGTAGTGGCCAGGCTCTGGCTTGGCTACAAGTACTGACTGGTGTTGTAGTGGCCAGGTTCTGGCTTGGTTACAAGTACTGACTGGTGTTGTAGTGGCCAGGCTCTGGCTTGGCTACAAGTAATGACTGGTGTTGTAGTGGCCAGGCCCTGGCTTGGCTACAAGTACTGACTGGTGTTGTAGTGGCCAGGTTCTGGCTTGGTTACAAGTACTGACTGGTGTTGTAGTGGCCAGGCTCTGGCTTGGCTACAAGTACTGACTGGTGTTGTAGTGGCCAGGTTCTGGCTTGGTTACAAGTACTGACTGGTGTTGTAGTGGCCAGGCTCTGGCTTGGCTACAAGTACTGACTGGTGTTGTAGTGGCCAGGCTCTGGCTTGGCTACAAGTACTGACTGGTGTTGTAGTGGCCAGGCTCTGGCTTGGCTACAAGTACTTCTGGCAGTTTGGGAGACACACAGATGATGATCAAACTAAATGCAAAGTATGTGGCCAGGTTGTTAGCGCACTCAGCTCACACACTGAAGTCCGAAGTTCGATCCCCGGTAAGGGTGGAAACTTTGAGACGTGTTTCCTTAAGACACCAGCTGTCCATGTTCACTTAGCAATAAATAAGTATTTGGGTGTTAACCGACTGGTGTGGGTTGCTTCCTGGGGACAAAATTAGCATAATTTGCCAGAAATTCTCTGCATAAGAAAGGGCTTTGTATATAGTATGTCAGTGATGTCAGCAAGGTCAGTATGGTCAGCCCTATGGTCACTATCTTGATTATCCACATATTCAAAAATATTGACGGAGATAGACAGTGTAAATAAATAAATAAATAAACAAATAAATGTTTATTTCCTTGCAAAGCTTTCTATGTGTAGTTTACATATTTTAAAATGTTATTTACAAGGATGGCTTTTAGCGTGCGGCCAGCAGTAACAGCCTGGTTGATCAGGCCCTGATCCACCGAGAGGCCTGGTCGTGGACCGGTCCGCGGGGGCGTTGATCCCCAGAATGCCCTCCAGGTAGACTCCAGGTAGCATGCCTAGGCATTTCGGGTATAATAATCTAAGCCAGACAATATAGATGCCAGACATATTTAGCAAATAGATATATATCCAGACGTACTCCTGTTAACCCCTTTGGGGTCTTAGTTCCTAGACGTTTAGTGTATCGCTATGTTCTTGCGCTAACATCCATAGGATGGATATCCTGTGCGCAATGAGCTGGTTCCTTAGGCGGCTAAATTTATATCTAATGTTTTCCAAGTTGACACTCAAGTTGACACTCAAGTTGGCACTCAAGTTGGCACTCAAGTTGGCTCTCAAGTTGACACCCAAGTTGACACTCAAGTTGACACTCAAGTTGACACTCAAGTTGACACTCAAGTTGGCACTCAAGTTGGCTCTCAAGTTGGCACTCAAGTTGGCTCTCAAGTTGGCACTCAAGTTGACACTCAAGTTGACACTCACGTTGACACTCAAGTTGACACTCAAGTTGACACTCAAGTTGGCACTCAAGTTGGCACTCAAGTTGGCATTCAAGTTGACACACAAGTTGACACCCACGAAGTGTTTTGTTTACCTACATGGGAGTAGTCAACTTGTGAAGCCCTGAAACCCTTACTACAGTCAGTGTGATGTAGTATATTACTGTAGTGAATTGAATAAGTGGAGAGAGTTGGCAGTTGAATAGAGGCTACTGATAAAAGTAGGAATGAAGAAAGTACCACCATTTCCATCACTACCATCACAACCACCACTACCACCACTACCATCACAACCACCACTACCACCACTACCATCACAACCACAACTACCATCACAACCACCACTACCATCACAACCACCACTACCACCACTACCATCACAACCACAACTACCATCACAACCACCACTACCACCACAACCACCACTACCACCACTACCATCACAACCACCACTACCACCACTACGAGGGACATGGAGACGGTGACCAATATGTTGACTGACGCTTCTCCCTCACACCCACTCTAAATCCCATCTTCCGGACACTCTCCAATTCCTCCCCATCCCTCTCAAAAACATTCCCTCCACCCCTCCTCAGCTTCCCAACCCTATACAACTCATTTCACGTCACCCAAAACTTTCCCTACAGCCTTCCTCCCCAACCCTCCCTCCTTAACATCTTCCAAATATCCTCCCCAGTCTCCCTCCTCAACCATCCATCTCTCTCTCCCAGCCATCTGCCTCCACTACCATCCACCACTCACTCTCTCCCCACTGGGTCCACCTCCCACTAGTGGCACTCCCACACCTGCCGTAGTGCCATCACCTCTAGGCACTCGTGGGAACATTAGTGACCACCACCCTGTCATCACCGGAAAGCCAGGAGATCCTTCCCTCCTCCCCCGCCTCTTATTCTGGTTTCCTCTCCTATCCTAGCTTCACTTCTTATGACGTTAAGGGTCCCTAGCTTTATTGACAAGCTATTTACAAGTTAAGGGTCCCTAACTTTATTGACAAGCTAAGAGCTGTTACCTACATCAGCTCATTTGAAAGCATTTTTATTGTTATGAAACATACAAGTAGGGAACAGGATGAAGTTGGAGCCATCTGTGGGCCAGCTGTGAGCCATCTGTGGGCCAGCTGTGAGCCATCTGTGGGCCAGCTGTGAGCCATCTGTGGGCCAGCTGTGAGCCATCTGTGGGCCAGCTGTGAACCATCTGTGGGCCAGCTGTGAGCCATCTGTGGGCCAGCTGTGAGCCATCTGTGGGCCAGCTGTGAGCCATCTGTGGGCCAGCTGTGAGCCATCTGTGGGCCAGCATTTTCGTTTGATCAACTGACTTTATCTCGTTGACACCATAATGCTGTACGAATGTGTTCCAGACTCGAGTCATCCTGGGGATAAATGATCTCAGATGAAGTGATGTTCTGAAGAAGGTTACAGCCAGAGTGAAGTTGCTGCTGGCTGCCCGTCTTGTGGTATAGAAGCTTGCTTCTCGCTGTCCTCGAAGTGGAGACAAGTGTGGTACTTTGACAATGTTGGCCTTGTACATAACAGTAAGGCCACCCACATCCCTCCTGTGTTGAAGGCTCTGCTGGAATGACAGATCTATCCAGGATGGTCCAGGCGAGAGATGAGACGTCTTGCTCTGTTCTCTACTCTATCAAGCAGTCGCAGATGAGAGGGGGGGGGGGCAGGCAAACCAAGAAAGTGGAGCATACTCAAGGTGTGAGCGTACTTGTGCCTCATACAGAATCTTTCAACCACTACTGTCAAGCAGATGAGAGATACAGCAAAGCGCTGTAAGCTTCCTGGCCGCCTTGTTTGCAAGATTTACAACGTGGTTCTTCATGGTCAGTTTGGAGTCAAATTTCACCCCAAGGATATCAACTTCTTCCCAAGGTACCAACACTCTCCCATTCATACTTACTACTGCTCCGGCATTACCATCATGGTGCCTAGAGACCATCATCATTTGTGTTTTCTCAGGTGCAAATGTCACCTGACATCAGTTTCCTCAGGCTGATGTAGCTCTTAGCTGGTGGTTGATGTAGCTTAGAACAGCTGGCATTTTCTTCTCTTCTCTCTCTCTCTCTCTCTCTCTCTCTCTCTCTCTCTCTCTCTCTCTCTCTCTCTCTCTCTCTCTCTCTCTCTCTCTCTCTCTCTCTCTCTCTCTCTCTCTCTCTCTCTCTCTCTCTTCTCATGTATATATATATATATATATATATATATATATATATATATATATATATATATATATATATATATATATATATATATATATATATATACATGTTCGTGGTTACATTATTATGTATACTGCTTGTGGAGGCTAGTACACCAAACGGGGAGTAGAATGAAATTAGCTCTGAGACACCCACACTATCGTATTTCCTCGGATCACGGTACAACACCTAGCTGTGCTGGGTGCGTGATTAGTGTAGAATTGTGTGTCCCAGTGGGTTAGAGCGTCGTGAATTTTCGCTCACCATGAGGCGGGCTAAAAGAACACGGGTTCGATTCTTTTGGAACAAAATTATTAATTTTTACATTAATATAAATGAAAAATAATATGTCGTACCTATTCGGCACGACATAAACACCTGGATATCTATATTATGAAGACGCTTCACGAGCCTAAGGCTTTTTTAAGTCCTTGTACTGAATAAAAAATCACTGGTTTGAGGTCAACCCCCACAGACACAATTAGTTTAATACAACTATGTGAAAATAGACACTATGGAATACTGATACTAAACTCAGTCCGATACTTGCGCCTAAATTCAAATTTAGCTATGAGAACGAAGTTGACCCCCGCACTTCAGGTCATTTCCACGAATAGAAGGGTAAAGCTTGGTCATAAACGGAGGGATGATTTGCTTAATCCTCGAGTCCGGTGTGGTGGAGGCCGCTGTTCCTGCGTGTACCTCACTGATCCGATAATGATAGTGGATTGTTATCAGTAAGGCGAGAGACTGAGGACACTAAAAATACCTTCATATATGATCTTATAATAACCCGAGAAAGTAGATAAGGGAGACTGGTACCGTTAATTAACAGGTAGGACAAAACTACTTGTGGACTCCTTATCTGTAGTTGGTCGCTGGGATCATTACTGCCCCAGCTGCCCCAGTCGACGACCAGGCCTCCTGACCATGTACGTCAGGCCCATACTAGAGTAAGCAGCACCAGTCTGGAACCCACACCTGGTCAAGCATGTCAAGAAATTAGAGAAAGTGCAAAGGTTTGCGACAAGGCTAGTTCCACAACTCAGGGGAATGTCCTATGAAGAAAGGTTGAGGGAAATAGGACTAACAACACTGGAGGACAAAAGGGTTAGAGGAGACATGATAACGACATACAAAATACTGCAGGGAATCGACAAGGTAGATAGTGACAGCATGTTCCAGAGAGGGAACACAGAAACAAGGGGACACAACTGGAAGCTGAAGACTCAGATGAGTCAAAGGGATGTTAGGAAGCATTTCTTCAGCCATAGAGTAGTTAGGAAGTGGAATAGTCTAGCGAACGATATAGTGGAGGCGGGAACCATACATAGTTTTAAGACAAGGTATGATAAAGCTCATGGAGCAGGGAGAACAGAGACCCAGTAGCAGACAGCGAAGAGGCGGGGCCAGGAGCTGAGTCTCGACCCCTGCAACCACAATTAGGTGAGTACAATTAGGTGAGTACACACACAAAAGTACGAGATAAATGAGAAATTGAATAGAATGGAATCAATCGTAGCACAAATGTTTCCATGATTGTATTTATTTTCAAGGCTTCCTCAAGGTCACGTTCATCATTTTCTAGGCTTCCTCAAGGTCACGTTCATCATTTTCTAGACTTCCTCAAGGTCACGTTCATCATTTTCTAGGCTTCCTCAAGGTCACGTTCATCATTTTCTAGACTTCCTCAAGGTCACGTTCATCATTTTCTAGGCTTCCTCAAGGTCACGTTCATCATTTTCTAGACTTCCTCAAGGTCACGTTCATCATTTTCTAGGCTTCCTCAAGGTCACGTTCATCATTTTCTAGGCTTCCTCAAGGTCACGTTCATCATTTTCTAGGCTTCCTCAAGGTCACGTTCATCATTTTCTAGGCTTCCTCAAGGTCACGTTCATCATTTTCTAGACTTCCTCAAGGTCACGTTCATCATTTTCTAGGCTTCATCAAGGTCACGTTCATCATTTTCTAGGCTTCCTCAAGGTCACGTTCATCATTTTTCTAGGCTTCCTCAAGGTCACGTTCATCATTTTCTAGGCTTCCTCAAGGTCACGTTCATCATTTTTCTAGGCTTCCTCAAGGTCACGTTCATCATTTTCTAGGCTTCCTCAAGGTCACATTCATCATTTTCAAAACGAAGCCTCTTGCAGTGTGCTTCATGCAATCTGGGTTTTGTTGTGAATATTTTGACAATATAATGTGAACGTTACTCACTGGGAGAAGATTCTGGATATAGAACTGTGAGAGAGAGAGAGAGAGAGAGAGAGAGAGAGAGAGAGAGAGAGAGAGAGAGAGAGAGAGAGAGAGAGAGAGAGAGAGAGAGAGAGAGAGAGAGACAGACAGACAGACAGACAGACAGACAGAGACAGAGAGAGAGACAGAGAAAGACAGAGACAGAGAGAGAGACAGACAGGCAGAGAAAGACAGAGACAGACAGAGAGAGAGAGAGAGAGAGACAGAGATAGAC
The DNA here is from genome assembly GCA_009830355.1 of Cherax destructor. Classification (NCBI taxonomy): domain Eukaryota; kingdom Metazoa; phylum Arthropoda; class Malacostraca; order Decapoda; family Parastacidae; genus Cherax; species Cherax destructor. Next base: position 44,454 of record WNWK01010146.1, on the reverse strand, counting down.
AGAGAGAGACAGACAGGCAGATAAAGACAGAGACAGAGAGAGACAGAGACAGAGAGATAGAGACAGAGAGAGAGAATGTGTATACTCACCTAGTGTATGTGTATCTGTGCTCACCAATATGTTATCACTTATATGTGGTTGCAGGGAGCGAGTCTCGTACCTCGTCTTAAAGCTATGTATGGAGCCTACCTCCACCACTTCATCGTCGAGGTTATTCCACTTTCTGACCTCCCTGTGACTGAAGAAATACTTCCTGACATCACTGTGGCTCCTCTGTGTCTTTTAACCTCTAGTAATGTCCCCGAGTACCTGTTTTTTTGGCGCCTCTGAGAGAGCCTTTTCCTATCTAACCTATTAATTGCCCTGAGTAATTTGTGAGATGTTATTATGCCTTTCCTTGTTTTCTGTTTTTTAATGTCATTAGATTCAATTCTGGTAGCCTAAACTCGTTGCTCACACCCTTAGCTCTGAGCTAGCCTCGTTGCTCACACCCTTAGCTCTGGAGTTAGCCTCGTTGCTCACATCCTTAGCTCTGGAGTTAGCCTCGTTGCTCACACCCTTATATCTGGAGTTAGCTTCGTTGCTCACACCCTTATCTCTGGAGTTAGCTTCGTTGCTCACACCATTAGCTTTGAAGTTAGCGTCGTTGCTCACACCCTTATCTCTGGAGTTAGCTTCGTTGCTCACACCCTTAGCTCTGGAGTTAGGCTCGTTGCTCACACCCTTATCTCTGGAGTTGGCTTCGTTGCTCTCATCCTTAGCTCTGGAGTTAGGCTCGTTGCTCACACCCTTAGCTCTGGAGTTAGGCTCGTTGCTCACACCCTTATCTCTGGAGTTAGCTTCGTTGCTCACACCCTTAGCTCTGGAGTTAGGCTCGTTGCTCACACCATTATCGCTGGAGTTAGCTTCGTTGCTCACACCCTTAGCTCTGGAGTTAGGCTCATTGCTCACACCCTTATCTCTGGAGTTGGCTTCGTTGCTCTCATCCTTAGCTCTGGAGTTAGGCTCGTTGCTCACACCCTTAGCTCTGGAGTTAGGCTCGTTGCTCACACCCTTATCTCTGGAGTTAGCTTCGTTGCTCACACCCTTAGCTCTGGAGTTAGCCTCGTTGCTCACTGTTACAATCTAGCCTCGTTGAGACTGTTAGCTCCAGAGAGGAGCTAGCAGTCTCTTAGCATAATTTTATAGGTACGGGTTCTATGCTGGTGCTACGTACTCCAAGATAGGCTTGACATATGTTGTATAAAGGGCTCAGAATGACTTTTTGTTGAGATTCCTGAAGGGCCACTCTTAGATTTGCCAGACGGTTGATATGAGCTTTCGGTGATATGCCAGGCATTATGCTCACCCCGGTCTCTAAGTGAGGTCTGCAGCTTCTGAACCTAGCATTTGCTGGGGTTGAATCCGAGCAACCAATGTTGCAGTTTGTCCAGAGACTTTTGTAGCCTTTCCCTCTACTATCTTTCTTTATTTTCCTCAGCGGTTTATCATTATCAGCAAACAGGGAATGCATCTGACTCATTCTCATCTGAGATGTCATTTACTTAACCAGAAACAATACCGGTCGTAATGCCGATCCTCGAAGATCCCCGCTTGTTAGTCTTCACCATTCTGACGTATCTTCCGGGACAATCACTCCTTGATTCCTTTCCCCAAGGTTCTTTCTGATCCACAGGAGTACATTATTGTTACTCCTGCCTGCACCTCAGGTCTTAGCCCCAGCTTCTTGTGAGATACAGTGTCAAATACCTTCTTGCAGTCTACGAAAATGCAATCCACTCATCCCTCACTCTCCAGTCTCATTTCTGTTACTTTGTCGTTGAATTCCAACAGGTTAATAAGATGAGATTTGCCATCTCCGAACCCATGCTGGTTATTATTTATGACACCAATATTCTCCAAGTACTCTACCACTCTCCTTATGATTATCTCCTCCATTCTCTTCCATAGTTTGCATCTCGGTTAATCTGGTCTGCAGCTCAAAGTTTCCTGTCTCCTTTCTTAAATATAAGGACTATACCCGTTGTCTTCCAGATCTTTGGCAATTGTTCCCGGTCCATTGGCGTATTATAGATCTTATCTAGAGATTCGGACAGTGCCTTTGCTTCTTCTCGCAGAATTCATAGAGATGCCTCGTCTTATCCAATTGTCTTCTATCCAGCTCCATCAATAGCTTCTTTTACCTATTTTCCTGCTGGTTGTATAGAGTCCAGTACCTGTTGATGCATACTTTTCCCTAGACTTTCTCGTATTGTCCTTACTTCCACTGAGAAGAACTCTTTCAACAATTCGTTTAAGACCTCACAGATTTCCTTGTCGTGGCTTATGAGCTCTCCAGGTTCCTTCCTCAGACGAATTATTATTCGTCTTTTTTCGGATGTGACTATGAAGTAATTCTGGTTCAGGTTTCGTCTTTGCTGCTCTGTCATTCTCAAATTGTAATTCAGCCTCTCATTCCTCACCCTTATTCGCTTCTGGCTAATCTTCTCACTTCTCTTTTCTAGTCTGCCATTCGTTTTCTATAGGTTTTCCATGTTCTTATGCTTCTCTGCATCCAGACATGGCATAAGGCTGCTCCGTTTTTCTTTGGTATTTCCCATTCTTCTTCTTTTGGGGATTAAGTTCTCCTCTGCCTCTCGCCCTTTCCTTCTGGATATTCCATTAACTCAGTCACTGACCAAAAGTGTGATGTCTGGTGTTGTTATCCGTCAGTAATAACAGAGATTGTGAGGCCTGGTATTATTATCCTGCAACAATAACCAAGTCTGTCAGGCTAGTGTAATCATCCAGCCTGGTGTCTATATCTGGTCTACACTAATCAATACTGTGAGACCTGGTGTCTACATCCGGCCTACAATGACCAAGACTGTGAGGCCTGGTGTCTACATCTGTCACACGGTGACCAAGATTGTGAGGCCTGGTGTCTACATCTGGCCTACAATGACCAAGACTGTGAGGCCTGGTGTCTACATCTGTCACACGGTGACCAAGACTGTGAGGCCTGGTGTCTACATCTGGCTTACAATGACCAAGACTGTAAGGCCTGGTGTCTACATCCGGCCTACACTGACTAAGACTATGAGGCCTGGTGTCTACATCTGTCACACGGTGACCAAGACTGTGAGGCCTGGTGTCTACATCTGGCCTACAATGACCAAGACTGTGAGGCCTGGTGTCTACATCCGGCCTACACTGACCAAGACTGTGAGGCCTGGTGTCTACATCCGGCCTACACTGACCAAGACTGTGAGGCCTGATGTCTACATCCGGCCTTACACTGACCAAGACTATGAGACCTGGTGTCTACATCCGGCCTACACTGACCAAGACTGTGATCCCTGATGTCTACATCCGGCCTACAATGACCAAGACTGTGAGGCCTGGTGTCTACATCCGGCCTACACTGACCAAGACTGGGAGGCCTGGTGTCTACATCCGGCCTACAATGACCAAGACTGGGAGGCCTGGTGTCTACACCCGGCCACCCTGAACAAAACTGTATTCTGAGGCGGTCACCTGATTATTATTATAAACTATTCACCAGGTGGGAAGGGCCAGGTAATCCTCTAAATACTGTGCTGAGGTTGTCTTGGAATTCACCTGTGTGTGTACGCACCCACTTGAGACTGTGGAGGCTCGAATCACAGCTTCTCAATAACTAGAAATTTCCATCTATACTGATGTGTGTGTGTACTCGCCTGTATGTGGTTGCAGGAGTCGATTCACAGCCCCGTGCGTGTGTGTTTACTCCGCGGAGCATAGTGATTGAGATGGTACCTACTTACCTTTGCAGGTCACCTGATGGTGTTTATCCTCTTCCTAATATTGGATTTCCGTCCTCTCCTCCCTCCCCTACCATCACACTCCACCTCACCCATCACTCTATCTCGCCCCTCACACTCCCCCATCCATAACACCCCCCCATCACCTCCCACACTAACATACATCAAGAAAGGTCACTAATCGCTGGCATCAAAAATAATCCCTGACCGTATTTTATTAGCACGGAAGGTGAGGTCAGGTGACCTTCAACCTTCACTCCATCCTTCATCAACCTGACGTCTTGACACACCTCATCTTCCCGCCTCCCCCACTTCCTGAGTCCCTCCTTCCAGCATCCCCCAGCCACCTGGCGAGTGAAGGTAGGAGCAGATGAGAGGGTCAGGGGATGTGAGGTCAATATGGGTCACCTATATTGACCTCACTTGCACGCACACACACACAAACAAGTTTGCAGCATCAGTTAGGTACCCACACCTGGGTAAGCACGTCAGGAAACTAGAGAAAGTGCAAAGGTTTGCAACGAGACTAGTCCCGGAGCTAAGGGGTATGTCCTACGAGGAGAGGTTAAGGGAAATTGACCTTACGATACTGGAGGACAGGAGGGACAGGGGGGACATGATAACAACATATAAAATACTGAAAGGAATCGACAAGGTGAACAGAGATAAGATGTTCCAGATATGGGACACAGCGACAAAGAGTCACAATTGGAAGTTAAAGACTCAGATGAGTCACAGAGATGTTAGGAAGTATTTCTTCAGCCACAGAGTCGTCAAGCAGTGGAATAGTCTGGAAAATGAGGTGGGAGAGGCAGGATCCATACATACGCGGAGCCATGAGCTATGACTCGACCCCTGAAACCATAATTAGGTGAGTACGCACACACTCACACACACAAAGGTGCAAAGATATGTAACGAGACTAGTCCTGGAGCTAAGAGGCATGTCCTACGAGGAGAGGTTAAGGAAAATCGTCCGGAAGACACTGGAGGATGGAGGGATATGATAACGACATATAAAATACTGAGAGGAATCGACCAGGTGGACAGAGACAGGATGCTCCAGAGAAGGGACACAGCAACAAGGGGTCACAAGGATGTTAAGAAGTATTTCTTCAGCCATAGAGTTGTCAGGAACGAGACGAAGTGTCAGACTGGGCGACTGTGACGAGCGGGGGTCCACAAGGGTCGGTCCTAGGATCGGTGCTGTTTCTAGTGTATGTCAATGACATGACAGAAGGAATAGACTCAGAAGTGTCGCTGTTTGCAGATGATGTGAAGCTAATAAGGAGAGTTCAATCGGACTAGGATCAGGAAGGACTAAAAGGGATCTGGACAGGCTGTAAGCCTGGTCTAGCAACTGGCTCCTAGAGTTTAACCCCACCAAGTGCAAAGTCATGAGGGAGGAGGGTGGATGGAAGGGAGAAGGTTGGAGGGAATGGAGGTGGGTGGAGGGAAGGGAGGAGGATGGAGAAGGGAGGAGGTAGGGGTAGGGAGGAGGTTGGAGGGAAGGAGAGGGAGTGAAAGGGTAAGAGAGGGAGTGGTAGGGTAAGAGAGGGAGTGGTAGGGTAAGAGAGGGAGTGGTAGGGTAAGAGAGAGAGTGGTAGGGTAAGAGAGGGAGTGGTAGGGTAAGAGAGGGAGTGGTAGGGTAAGAGACGGGTGTGGTGGGGTAAAAGAGGGAGTGGTAGGGTAACAGAGGGGTGTGGTGGGGTAAAAGAGGGAGTGGTAGGGTAAGAGAGGGAGTGGTAGGGTAAGAGAGGGAATGGTAGGATAAGAGAGGGAGTGGTAGGGTAACAGAGGGGTGTGGTGGGGTAAAAGAGGGAGTGGTAGGGTAATGTGTGTGTGTGTATGTGTGTGTGTGTACTCACCTAGTTGTACTCACCTAGTTGTGGTTGCAGGGGTCGATTCATAGCTCCTGGCCCCGCCTCTTCACTGGCCGCTACTGGGTCACTCTCCCTGCGCCATGAGCTTTATCATACCTCTTCTTAAAGCTATGTATGGAATCTGCCTCCACTACATCGCTTCCCAAACTATTCCACTTCCCGACCACTCTGTGACTGAAGAAATACTTCCTAACATCCCTGTGATTCATCTGAGTCTTCAACTTTCAACTGTGTCCCCTTGTTGCTGTGTCCCATCTCTGGAACATTCTGTCTCTGTCCACCTTGTCAATTCCTCTCAGTATCTTATATGTCGTTATCATGTCCCCCTATCTCTCCTGTCCTCCAGTGTCGTCAGGTCGATTTCCCTTAACCTCTCCTCGTAGGACATACCCCTTAGCTCCGGGACTTGTCTTTTTGCAAACCTTTGCACCTTCACTAGCTTCTTTACGTGCTTGGCTAGATGTGGGTTCCAAACTGGTGCTGCATACTCCAGTATGGGCCTAACGTACACAGTGTACAGGGTCCTGAACGATTCCTTATTAAGATGTCGGAATGCTGTTCTTAGGTTTGCTAGGCGCCCATATGCTGCAGCAGTTATTTGGTTGATGTGCGCCTCAGGAGATGTGCCTGGTGTTATACTCACCCCAAGATCTTTTTCCTTGATTAAGGTTTGTAGTCTCTGGCCCCCTAGACTGCACTCCGTCTGCGGTCTTCTTTGCCCTTCCCCAATCTTCATGACTTTGCACTTGGTGGGGTTGAACTTCAGGAGCCAGTTCCTGGACCAGGGCTGCAGCCTGTCCAGATCCCTTTGTAGTTCTGCCTGGTCCTCGTCCAATTGAATTCTTCTCATCAACTTCCTATCATCTGCAAACAGGGACACTTCGGAGTCTATTCCTTCCGTCATGTCGTTCACAAATACCAGAAACAGCACCGGTCCTAGGACTGACCCCTGTGGGACCCCACTCGTCACCGGCGCCCACTCTGACACCTCGCCACGTACCATGACTCGCTGCTGTCTTCCTGACAGGTATTCCCTGATCCATTGTGTGTGTGTGTGTACTCACCTAATTGTACTCACCTAATTGTGGTTGCAGGGGTCGAGACTCAGCTCCTGGCCCAGCCTCTTCACTGACCGCTACTGGGTTCCTTCTCTCCCTGCTCCATGAACTTTATCATACCTCGTCTTAAAGCTATATATGTATCCTGCCTCCACTACATGTGTGTGTGTGTGTGTGTGTGTGTGTTGTGTGTGTGTGTGTGTGTGTGTGTGTGTGTATGTGTGTGTGTGTGTGTGTGTGTGTGTGTGTGTGTGTGCTAGGAGGGACAATATTCCCACACTACAAGAGTGTCTTCCAGGGGACACTAAAACATTTTATCACTATATCCTGGTTTTGTTTATATAGTTCTGTGGTCTACCTCATATTGTAAACTCCCTTACCTGCGACCACCTTCCTTATCCTCCACCCAGTCATCCACCCATGCACCCATTCATCCACCCACATATCTGTACTCCACATCTGCCCACCCTCCTGTTCTCGCCTTCCACCCACTCACCCATCCACCCACCTGTTCTCTGCCTCCAGCTTCCCACTCACCCATCTCTCTTTCCTTCTTCACACCCCCGTTTACCCCTTTCCCTCCCTCTTCCATCCTCCCTTGTGATCTCAATTCCACCCCCTACCTGATACCCCTCCCCGAGGAGTCAGTCTGCCTCCCCTACCCACCCTCACCTCAGCCTCGCCGAGCCTCACCTCAGCCCCGCCGCGCCTCACCTAAGACACACTTCCACGAGAAATGACTTGTAACATGACGGTCAGTGTGGCTGCATGTCCTTCAGTCAAGTTCCTGGCTATAACACCAATAGGGAAGTCAGGTTTGACAGTTGTTCTCTGCATTTCCCTTTAATATAAGCATACATGAATACAATACAATAGCAAACAATGTAGAACAATGATGAACACGCCACATGGGGGTGGAAATCATTAGCGCTAGATCTTTTGAAGTCTCGTGCGTCGTCAGGAGCTATGCAGTGTTGTAAGAAAGCATCAGACAGGAGGGGAAATTCTCTGAGGCAAAGCAGAAGGTATCAGTGGCAGCCCATGACACAGGTGTCATGGGCTGCCATAGTTTTTGTTCCAGTCTCTTATGCTACTGTATCAATTACCTTCTTTCAGTTTAAGAACATGCAGTCTACCCTTTTCTCTCTCTCTCTCTCTCTCTCTCTCTCTCTCTCTCTCTCTCTCTCTCTCTCTCTCTCTCTCTTATTTCACCTAGATTAAATTGTGTCAGAGTTCAAGCACATTACTGAGCCAGAACTTCCCAACATTAAAACTGTGATGGATGTCGCTTATAAAACTGCTCTTATCCGGGTACTCATATAGTAATCCTCTTTTAATGATGTTCTCTATTATCTTAAACAACAACAATAACAATAATAATAATCTTCATTTCTACAAGTACATGTACAAGGTTACAAGGTATATAGGCCTAGCAGAGCATTTCGGCATATTAGGGAATTTTGTCCCCAGGATGCGACCCACACCAGTCGACTAACACCCAGGTACTATTTTACTGACAGGTGAACATGGACAGCAGGTGTCTTAAAGAAACACTTCCTAATTATTCCATCCGTACCGGGGATCGACCCCCGGACCTAAGTGTGTGAGCCGAAGGTACACACAGGATGCAAGTCAGTGACACTTGACTGAAGTTTAATGCTGCCTGACTGACTCTCCCCTTGCTAAAATATTGAGACTATGTTGTGTTCCACACCTCTGGTAGTTGCCACTTCTCCACTGACTTGTAGAATTCAGATATCACTTCAGACAGTGCATCTGCGCCCTCTTTCAGGCCCCATGGAGAAACATTGCTTTCAGGCCCCATGGAGAACATTGCTTTCAGGCCCCATGGAGAAACATTGCTTTCAGGCCCCATGGAGAAACATTACTTTCCAGGCCCCTGGAGAACATTCTTAGCCCAGGAGAAACATTGCTTTCAGGCCCCATGGAGAAACATTGCTTTCAGGCCCCATGGAGAAACATTACTTTCAGGCCCCATGGAGAAACATTACTTTCAGGCCCCATGGAGAAACATTGCTTTCAGGCCCCCATGGAGAAACATTGCTTTTGAGGTTCCTAACTCGGCAGCTTCTTCATGTTTTCTTCTCTTGTTTGTATTGTGTCCAATACCATTGATCTTTCACTCTCTGGTATTGCTACTGCTTCCTCGGAGAGTTTCTCCTTAATTATTTCGTTAAGATGCTCATAAACTTCCTGGTCATTGACGCGGTATACCGTAATAACATAATTGTAACAACTCACAGAACGGACAGGATTCTCAGGCAATGCAAATTAATCCGAATTTTATCACTGGCTTGCAAAGGGTTCGATTCCTGTCAGTTTCTTAGAAGTTCCTTGTAATTTTTGTGTGATCTCGTTCCTTCCTTTCTTTGTCGTCTTTCTTTCTATTGTGACTATATAACATCTTTGGTTCCCATTTGGATGCCACTCCTGTGTCATCTTCGTATGGTCACCCAGACATTCTTCTCACCCATTTGTGTTCACATTTGTGTTCACATTTGTGTTCACATTTGTGTTCACATTTGTGTTCAAATTTGTGTTCACATTTGTGCTCACATTTGTGCTCACATTTGTGCTCACATTTGTGTTCACATTTGGGTCGTTTTGCTTCTCTGTTTTCTGTTGTTCTTTGCTATTTTGTTTTTTTAATGCTCTTATACCTTACTTTTTTGTATCTAAATACTATGTTTGGGTAATCCACAGGCTCTCTCTCTCCCCCTTCATTTCTTAACAATATATCTAAGTGTCGTTTCCTTCAGAAGTTCTCTGGCTCCTTCATAGTTTCTTCTCATAAAGTTTAGTTTCTTCCTTCCCTCCAATGCTTTGCTTCTCTCCAGGTTTATTTCTATGAGGGGTCTTGTGTATTCTCTTTCACCAGTGCCAGATGCGCTTAGTGTGAATATTAGGTACAACCTCAGTGGTTCATTCCCTCATCTTTCCCTCTGGTCGTGTTCCTAACGTGCTTGCAACATGGTTTTGCGTCAACACATCATCAGAGTCCTCCACATTGCTTGCAAGCCATGTGCATTGAAGTTCTCCCAGATTATAACCTTGTAACTAAAATGTCCTATGATTAGCAGCTTCACATTAATTATATGGTCTCCTGCCACTTCCACTATGGTGTCCACCAGAGCTTTGTTATTGTCAGTGTACCTCCTCTTGGTCACCTGATATTTAAATGTGGCTTTTACGTCACAATGTTGGTGTACTATGTAGTGTGTGTGTGTGTGTGTGTAGTGTGTGTGTGTGTGTATGTGTGTGTGTGTGTGTGTAGTGTGTGTGTGTGTATGTGTGTGTGTGTGTGTGTGCGCGTATTCATCTTGTTTTCACCTATTTGGGTTTACTGGGGTCGATTCACAACTCCTGTCACAACCTCATAATTGCATACAAAATCTTACACTAGTATTCGGGTTCGAAGGCCGCATCGTTCCTAGTCTTACAACTCCGTAAGGTGTTTGTCTGCACTACTTCCTCAGACAATCCACCACTGTTTATACAGTCCACCTGTCAGTTATAAACAACTGCTGGTTATACAGTCCACCTGTCAGTTATATAAAACACATGGTTATACAGTCCACCTGCCAGCTATATACCACAGCTGGTTATACAGTCCACCTGTCAGTTATATACCACAGCTGGTTATACAGTCCACCTGTCAGTTATATACCACAGCTGGTTATACAGTCCACCTGTCACAGCTTTAAACTCAGTTACTCATACAGCTGGTTATACAGTCCACCTGTCAGTTATATACCACAGCTGGTTATACAGTCCACCTGTCAGTTATATACCACAGCTGGTTATGCAGGCCACCTGCCAGTTATATACCACTGCCTCACTCCTTGTCTATCCCCGGGGCTTCAAAATTGTCCGACTCTTCACACATAAACTCAGCCTCGTACTCACTAATTGTAGAAATAGATTAACGCAAAGATACGCAATGATTTACGGCCGTACTTAAGCACAGGTAGACAGTCCCTCCTGCCTCTCTCTCTCTCTCTCTCTTGGTCTCTGTGTTTGTTTATACAATAGTTTTACTTGTTATTTGCATGCTAAGAGCTGTTAAATACCTAAGCTCATTTGAATGTTTTTTTTTTTTATTGTTATGAGATATACAAATAGGGAACAGAATGAATTTTGGAGCCATTTATTCAACTGACTTTGTTTCATCGATGTCATTATGCTGTACGAACGTGTTCCAGACTCGTGTCATTCTAGGAATGAATGATCTCAGGTGAAGTGATGTTCTGGAGAAGAATACAACCAAAATGTATTTGCTGTTTGCTGCCCGTCTTGTTGTGTAGAAGCTGTCTTTTAGCTGTCCACGAGGTGGAGCAAAGTATGGTACCTTAACAACGTTGGATTTGTACAAAACAGTAAAGCCACTCACATCCCTCCGATGTTGAAGAGCATTTAAGATCTGTCCAGTCTGTGTCCAGGCGAGTGATGAGTCGTCTTGATCCGTCCTCTGTTCTCTCAAGAAGTCGAAGGCAATCCAAGAAAGTAGAGCATACTCAAGGTGTGAGTGTACTTGTGCTTCATACAGAATCTAGCAGCCTCTACTGTCTAGCAGATGTGAGATACGTCTATTGGTGTAAGCTTCCTGGCCCGTTTGTTTACGAAATTTACTAAGTAGTTCTTCCTAGTCAGTTTGGAATCAAATTTCACCCTAAGGATATAACCTCATCCCCGGGTCTCTCTCTCCCTCTCTCTCTCTCTCTCTCTCTCTCTCTCTCTCTCTCTCTCTCTCTCTCTCTCTCTCTCTTCTCTCTGTCTCTCTCTCCCTGTCTATCTATCTATTTTTATTTACACAAGGGTTCTTAGAGTGTTTCGTTAAGAGTTCCTACCTTTGTTTACAAGCTAAGACCTCTTACCTACCTCAGCTCATCTGAAAGACCTTTTTTTTCATTGTTAGGAAACATACAAAAAACTAACAGGATGAAATTGGAGCCATCTATGGGCCAGCGACTTCATTTGATCAACTGACTTTAATTCATCGATGTCCTTATGTTGTATGAACTCGTTCCAGACTCGATATATTCCAGGACTGAACGCTATCATATGAAGTGATGTTCTTGAGAAGGCTACAATAAGAGTACAGCTTCTATACCACAAGACGGGCAGCACACTGCAACTACACCCTGGCTGAACCCTACTCAAGATCCTCAGATCCTCACTATTTGAGATTATTAAATCCTAGAACATGTTCGTACCATACATATAAAATATATATATATATATATATATATATATATATATATATATATATATATATATATATATGACCTACTCTTGTAAACATCGTTAAGTAAATAAGAGAGAGAGAGAGAGGCAGGAGGGACTGTCTACCTGTGCTTAAGTACGGCCGTAAATCATTGCGTATCTTTGCGTTAATCTATTTCTTCAATTAGTGAGTACGAGGCTGAGTTTATGTGTGAAGAGTCGGACAGTTTTGAAGCCCCGGGGATAGACAAGGAGTGAGGCAGTGGTATATAACTGGCAGGTGGACTGTATAACCAGCTGTGGTATATAACTGGCAGGTGGACTGTATAACCAGCTGTGGTATATAACTGGCAGGTGGACTGTATATCCAGCAGTGGTATATAACTGGCAGGTGGACTGTATAACCAGCAGTGGTATATAAATAGCAGGTGGACTGTATAACCAGCTGTGGTATATAACTGACAGGTGGACTGTATAACCAGCAGTGGTATATAACTGACAGGTGGACTGTATAACCAGCAGTGGTATATAACTGGCAGGTGGCCTGTATAACCAGCTGTGGTATATAACTGACAGGTGGACTGTATAACCAGCAGTGGCACATAACTGGCAGGTGGACTGTATAACCAGCAGTGGTATATAACTGACAGGTGAACTGTATAACCAGCAGTGGTATATAACTGGCAGGTGGACTGTATAACCAGCTGTGATATATAACTGACAGGTGAACTGTATAACCAGTGGTGGATTGTCTGAGGAAGTAGTGCAAGCAAACACATTACGGAGTTGTAAGACTAGGAACGATAAGGCCTTCGAACCCGAAAACTAAGAATTTGTATGCAATTATGAGGTTGTGACAGGTGTTGTGAATCGACCCCAGTAACCCCAAATAGGTGAAAACAAGATGAATACGCGCACACACACACACACACACACACACACACACACACACACACACACACACACTCACACATACACACACACACATACATTCATGCATACTATATATCTACCTCTGTACACCGTGTACGTCAGGCCCATACTGGAGTATGCAGCACCAGTTTGGAACCCTCACCTGGACAAGCATAACAAGAAATTAGAGAAAGTGCAAAGGTTTGTAACAAGACTATTCCCAGAGCTAAATCACATGTCCTACGAGGAGAGGTTAAGGGAAATCGACTTGACGACACTGGAGGACAGGAGGAACAGGGGAGACATGACATCGACATAAAATACCGAGAGGTATTTACAAGGTGGATAGGGCACTGGAGCATTTGTTGAGAAGTTTTAGAACCATCAGCACAGATTGAACAATAGCAAATCTTTTCGTCCGAACTGTTCTATGGTAGACTGACGCAGATAAAGAAACTCAGGGGCGGGTGGACTGCATCTTCCTGGACGGCAGAGAGAGCCGTATTTTCCAGCATATAAGATGCACGATCATATGAGACATAAGGCGATTTTTTTCAAGTAGTTGTAATGTAATGTTAGTAAACACCTGCTGAAACATGACCCATGAAATCGTGTGACACGATTGCAAACAAACCATACCACGGGTTGGATGAATGTTATTGAAGCCAGCTGGCCCAATGGCTAACGCGACGGTCTGGAGTTTTGAGACTCTCTGATCGCGGGTTCGAACCCCACCCGTGGTATGGTTCACTTGCTAAAACGTAATGCAAAGCCTATTCTTGACTCTGACCGTTAGCATTTAAGACCCGGGGGGGATTTTTCAAGACTTTTTGTGGGAAAATAAGCGAACCTTATTATCCGAAAAATACGGTAAATGATACAGAAAGTGAAAGAATAGGCACAGGTAAAAGGCTGTGTGTTTTCATTATTATTTTCTGCTGTTAGGACCCAGGAGTAAAAGAACAGAAGAAATTATTACAGACAATGACGGGTTCCCACCAGCAGGAACAGGAGGGCCAAGACCACCCAACAGTAAACGGAAGTGGTGCCCTCAATAGTGGAATTTTTTCCGTAATTTACAGAGCTGCCCAGGGTAAATTATTACTGTGAGAACATTGTTCTTCACCCCTCATTTCTTCCTTCTCCTCCTCCTCCTCCTCTTCCTTCTACTTCTACTATTATTATTATTCTATTACTACTACTACTACTACTACTGCTGCTGCTGCTGCTGATACTACTACTACTTAAACTTCTACTACTATTACTACTGCTTTTATTTCCACTAATACTACTACTCCTACCGGTCCTGTTTAGGTTCTGATTGTAACCGCGTCAGGTCATACGAACCAGGAAAGAGATTAAGAAACATTCAAAATAGACGCAAATTTAAGGTCCAAAGTAGTGCGACACTAAGACGTTCCCCAAATATAAAGATTTTGATAAGAGGCGGCGATACATCACTAACGATTAGTACTGATAATGTGGAGAAAATGTGGAGCCGATTTCAAACAGAGATTGTGAGAATCGAAGACTGTAACACACCGACTAAGATAAAAAGTGAAAGGAGCGATACAAAGCCAAACTAGACGACTAGATGAGAAGTGGTGAAGAGGAATTCAACACCTTTCTGCAACATCAGATGCGGTATAAGCCTCGGTATTAGCTACCGACAAATTGGCTTGCAACGACACGTGAGCAAACACCAGGACATTATTAGAAAACATTTAGGTCGTCACCGACACCGTAGAACATGATACTAAATACTACAAAATTTTAAAAGTATTAACACACAAGATACTCAGCCAGGCAATGCAGGAGTCACATGAACCCAGTGTCGACCTGTCCTCATCCAAACATGGCATTCTTCAGGTCACCGTGCGTCACCCACACCTCACTCAGGTCACCGTGCGTCACCCACACCTCACTCAGGTCACCGTGCGTCACCCACACCTCACTCAGGTCACCGTGCGTCACCCACACTCACTCAGGTCACCATGCGTCACCCACACCTCACTCAGGTCACCATGCGTCACCCACACCTCACTCAGGTCACCATGCGTCACCCACACTCACTCAGGTCACCATGCGTCACCCACACCTCACTCAGGTCACCATGCGTCACCCACACCTCACTCAGGTCACCGTGCGTCACCCACACCTCACTCAGGTCACCATGCGTCACTCACACCTCACTCAGGTCACCAGCGTCACTCATACCTCACTCAGGTCACCATGCGTCACCCACACCTCACTCAGGTCACCATGCGTCACTCACACCTCACTCAGGTCACCATGCGTCACCCACACCTCACTCAGGTCACCATGCGTCACCCACACATCACTCAGGTCACCGTGCGTCACCCACACATCACTCAGGTCACCGTGCGTCACCCCCACATCACTCAGGTCACCATGCGTCACCCACACTCACTCAGGTCACCGTGCGTCACCCACACCTCACTCAGGTCACCATGCGTCACTCACACCTCACTCAGGTCACCATGCGTCACTCATACCTCACTCAGGTCACCATGCGTCACTCACACCTCACTCAGGTCACCATGCGTCACCCACACCTCACTCAGGTCACCATGCGTCACCCACACATCACTCAGATCACCGTGCGTCACCCACACATCACTCAGGTCACCGTGCGTCACCCACACCTCACTCAGGTCACCGTGCGTCACCCACACCTCACTCAGGTCACCATGCGTCACTCACACCTCACTCAGGTCACCATGCGTCACCCACACCTCACTCAGGTCACCATGCGTCACCCACACATCACTCAGGTCACCGTGCGTCACCCACACCTCACTCAGGTCACCGTGCGTCACCCACACCTCACTCAGGTCACCATGCGTCACCCACACCTCACTCAGGTCACCATGCGTCACCCACACATCACTCAGGTCACCGTGCGTCACCCACACCTCACTCAGGTCACCGTGCGTCACCCACACCTCACTCAGGTCACCGTGCGTCACCCACACATCACTCAGGTCACCATGCGTCACCCACACCTCACTCAGGTCACCATGCGTCACCCACACCTCACTCAGGTCACCATGCGTCACTCACACCTCACTCAGGTCACCATGCGTCACTCATACCTCACTCAGGTCACCATGCGTCACTCACACCTCACTCAGGTCACCATGCGTCACCCACACCTCACTCAGGTCACCATGCGTCACCCACACCTCACTCAGGTCACCAGGGTCACTCACACCTCACTCAGGTCACCATGCGTCACTCATACCTCACTCAGGTCACCATGCGTCACTCACACCTCACTCAGGTCACCATGCGTCACCCACACCTCACTCAGGTCACCATGCGTCACCCACACATCACTCAGGTCACCGTGCGTCACCCAACATCACTCAGGTCACCATGCGTCACTCACACCTCACTCAGGTCACCATGCGTCACTCACACCTCACTCAGGTCACCATATGTCACTCACACCTCACTCAGGTCACCATGTCACTCACACCTCACTCAGGTCATCATCTGTCACCACACCTCACTCAGGTCACCATCGTCACTCACACCTCACTCAGGTCACCATGCGTCACTCACACCTCACTCAGGTCACCATGCATCACTCACACCTCACTCAGGTCACCATGCGTCACTTACACCTCACTCAGGTCACCATGCGTCACTCACACCTCACTCAGGTCACCAGCGTCACTCAAACTCACTCTCCGCTTATATATAATGTCTTTTTAACATCTGTATGTTAGAAGTGATGAAGGTTCCAGGACCTTAAGAGGCTTGTGTGGGAGCGTCAGATTGGAATGAGACAAGGAATTGTTATGGTTTGGAGTGCTGTTGGAGTGTGAGCCAGGTGATATTTACGAAGGGATTCAGGGGAAACACCGCTGAGCCAGACTTGAGTCCTGGAGGTAGGAAGTAGAGTGGCTGCACTCTGAAGGAGTATGAGGATGGTTCAGATCAGATGGTTATTTGAATCGTGATGTCTGTGCATCTCTGGCAAGACAGATACTGAAGGAATGATGGTGATTGTGTTTCCTTTTTTCTGGTCTCCTACCTTATTGGGAGAAGAATGAGACACTTGTGCAACATTTTGGAATCTTTATTAAGGAAACGTTTCGCCACACAGTGGCTTCATCAGTCCAATACAAAGAAGAACGGTAGAAATAGAGGAAGTGTTCGAGGTAATCTGTCCTTCAGTCTGGAATCGATGTGTTCAGTGCATCAATCTTATAGAAAGTCCAGCATGTGCTCGGAGAAGTGACTTATATACTATAGTCAGGTTTTCCGACCCATTTATCACACCAGTAAAATAATATTAATAATAATAATAAGAAGAAGAAGACTCGGTGTCACAAGGCCACTAGTGAGTGTCCTTGGCCCTTCGCTTTTTCTTATTTACATCAATAATCTCCCCAAAGCATCTCCTCTCGTTGAACTTGTTCTGTTTACAGATGACACGACTTACGTCATCTCCCACTCAAATCCAACTATTATAAGCGACACTTTTAACGATGAGTTCCTAAAAATATCTACGTGAATAACTTCCAACAAACTTACCTTCAGTATTTAACGAAACCTTCTATATGATGTTTGCAAACAGTGCTTCAACTATCCAGCTAAACATAATGAACAACGGTTATTCCATTGCAAGAAACACTGAGAGTATATTCTAAGGTCTATACCTTGACTGCAACTTTATATTTAATACCCACATCTAACACATAGCTAAGTAGGTCACCAAAAAAGTGGGCATCTTCTCTAGGATACGTTACTGTCTACCTCAAACAATATTAACATGATACCACTCTCTATCTACCCTTACCTCACCTATGGTATTTGTGCTAGGGGATCTACTACACCAAATCACCTAAAATCACTAATAACCCAACAAAAAGCCGCTGTGAGAGCTATCATCCATTCCAGTGCCAGACAACACCACCTCCCCCTACTCTTCAAAAGCTTGAACTTCCTTAATATACAAAATATGCACTCATGCTATATATAACACAGACATAACACAAGACACAAAACAATCTTTGACATCCCCCGTGTCCGAATCAATTACACAAAAACTCATGTGCATAAAAAGCCCTAAGATCTGGAATTCATTGCCTGGAGCATCAAAAGGTCCCCTGTGTGCCAATCGATTCAGAGCTATTGTTAAGAATCAACTCATCTCCTTAACGTAACTGAAACACCAATACGCTATGTCAAAGAAAGTCAGCTCACCCAACTCTGCCCCTGTTCTTCCAGTCTTCCTTCAGCTCCTTTACAAAATTGGTAACACATTTTGTGCCATTATATTTCCACAGTAACTAAGTAATTTCCTGTACTATTTGTTCATTAGCTACGTTTCTTATTGTACATATGATTTTAGTTAACTGCATAATAAATCCCACTTAACAGTTCATTTTTAAAACTTAAGTATTAGTCTTTAAGCATTAGGATTAGTTTGTCCGAACTACATTGGAATACTAGGCTTTATTTTGTGCCTACCAGTGTTTTATTACATGTAAATTACATTATTTGTACCTCATAAAAAGAGCTGTATTTTTAATAATAATAATAATAATAATAATAATAATAATAATAATAATAATAATAATAATAATAATAATAATAATAATAATAATAATAAAATAATAATAATAATAATAATAATAATAATAATAATAGTGTTTGTGAGAGGAATATGAACGTTGTGGGTAGATTATTAACACCCATGAACTTGAGACAGTCGACCACCTGCGTCTGGCGTCAGGCAGGAGGATAAACAAGACTCTGGAGACGCTTCCTAATTGGTGTGAGGTTGTTATTGTTTTGCTCGTGCTGTTGAAGGGCTTTTTATCCAAGGAATTAAAGTTATTCTGGACTTTCTGTTGCACGCAACCTAGTTACCTCTCATTCCCAGGCTTTGTATTCTCCTTATGGGTTTAGCGCTATTCTCTGAAGAATAATACTCTTAAGTAATATTTATAATGGTTATAAACATAACCATGATTTTTAGAGGTGGACCGGAAAGCCAGCGGAAGTCCTCGGTCAGCTCCAGCTGCGGGACATCATATGTGGGACATCATATGTGGGACATCATATGTGGGACATCATATGCGGGACATCATATGTGGGACATCATATGTGGGACATCATATGCGGGACATCATATGTGGGACATCATATGTGGGACATCATATGCGGGACATCATATGTGGGACATCATATGTGGGACATCATATGACTAAGAGTCAGGAAACACTTGTCCTGTTTCCTGACAAACCTTACCTAACCTATTTTGTTAGGATAATTACTCTGAGGTCACTGGAGCTTCTCTGGGGTAATTAGAACTTAACCATGAGGCCACTGGAACCTCACTATGAGGTCACTAGAACTTCAGTATTAGGTCATTAGAACTTCACCATTAAGTCATTAGAAATTCACTTTGAAGTCACGTCCTAGTAATGAAGTCATGGCTGAGGAGCCAATGATCCCCCCCCCCCCAAGAAAAACTTTCAGTAGGTTCAGCCTAAACTCAGCCCAGACAAGCGTGTCCAATGACCAGGACAAGGATGGGCAATTTATTTAACCCTCAGTCTGGGTCCCAAGGTGAGAGGCCGAGAGTGAGACCAAATGCCATTAACATACACAAAACGTAGACAGAAAATGACTGAGATCAAATTCATTCATAGTAAACACCGGCCCGGCTCTTCTCCAGATGGTGCCACCGTGAGGTGTGTCTTTAGAGACGTCAGTGTTTTTTCACTAGTGGTAAACAGAACTTCAATGGAAATAAGTCACTTTGACTTTTTTTTTTAGTTATCGTAGGTAATATTCACATATGTTACTATATGCAAAACAACCACTCTGAAAAAATAGCGAAATTCCAAGGCGCTTTGCAATTTCGCTATTTTTCATAGTGTTTTTTTTGCATATTGTTATATCACCGGTTTACTGTGATCTTATTACATACATGTATGTTATTATGTATGATAATTTATGTAACTGTATTTATATGTACCTATACCTATGTAAACTTACAGGTAACATGCAGTCCTGTTGACCTTCGTGTAGTCGATAGGTTTTAAACTCCGCTAACCAACCCATCAAGCGCCATCAATAGGTTGTGAACGTAAGTAGAGAAGGATAACAAAAAAAAAAGCCAAGCGCAATTTTCATCAGAGAAGACCTAAAACAGCGACCATTTTCTGTTAGGAAGGTCACACAGGTGGTGGTGACGTTCGTGTGTAACAGGTGAGACTCGCGTTCACTCAAGTGAAAAACATCTTAGCAGCCCAGATTGTTGGTAAACATCTGGGAAGAACTCCGTAGAACGCCAGCCGTCTGCCATGCCACGGACGCCCCGAGTGACCATCTGTTCTCCCAGGTCAGTAAATGACGATCCAGGTACGTGATACAGGTCTTTAAGGGGAAGGAGAGGTAAGGGCCAGGGGGCGGTATGATGGGTTCTTCTCACTCCTTCCCTAAAACCCTCGCTAATACTTCCTATCCGATAAACAACACTTGACGCTGGGTCGATAAAGTTAAGTTGATAAGCCAGAGGAGTTAGTGTGTGTGTGTATACTCACCTATTTGTGGTGCAGGGGTCGATTCATAGCTCCTGGCACCGCCTCTTCGCTGGTCGATAGTAGGTCCACTCTCTCCCTGCTCCATGAGCTTTACCGTACCTCTTCTTAAAGCTATGTATGGATCCTTCCTCCACTACATCACTCTCCTGACAACTCTATGACTGAAGAAATACTTCCTAACATCCCTATGACTCATCTGAGTCTTCAACTTCCAGTTGGGGCCCCTTGTTGCTGTGTCACATCTCTGGAATATTCGGGTCCTTATCCATCTTTTGTGTATGTGTGTGTGTTTTAACCAATATGTACACATTTACATGGTTGCAGGGGTCGATTCTCAGCTCCTGAGTCCGCCTCTTAACTAGTCGCCACTAGGCTCACTTTCTCAACATCAATAAAAAGAGAGGAAAGGAAATATAAACAAATAAGCAGTATAATGTGATCCTTTATTGACAACGTTTCGCCCACACAGATCTGTTTGTGATTTGATAAAGCCCACTGTGTGGGCGAAACGTTGTCAATAAAGGATCACATTATACTGCTTATGTGTTTATGGAGGAGGAGGTGTCGATTCGGTGGGAATTCTCCCAGCCCGGGTCCATTCCAGATGACGACCCGGCTCCGGCTCCCTGTCGTGGGAGTATCAGAGACTTATGTCTCCCATGGGAGGAAGTACAAGTACCCCCTCATCGGTGGGACCAACTGTCCCCAGGCCTAGCCACATTCCCCGCCCGCACGGGGCTCGTAGGGAGAAGCTAGGCCTCTCTGGTCTGCCATCTTCCCCGCCCCAGGGAGGCTGACAGGAAGGACAGTCTTCCGAGCTGCAGATGGTAGCAAACTCTAGCTTTGGCACCTACCCTGCCCTAAAAAGTCTGGGCATGGTGATCAGAGACCCCTATGTGTTTATATTTCCATTGTGTCGGTATTTTATACCATTTACACTATTTCCAACGAGAGGAAAATATTATAGTTTATCATAAAAATAAGGTGAATAACTAATAATGAATAAATGTACAAAGTCCTTATAAAAAAATACACATTTAATAATAAAATAAAACCTATAAAAGCTATTAAAAGCTTATTATAAATAAATAAAGTTATCATAAACTTCTCTTCTTAAGAAAATAATTTTTTTTTACTGTGTAATATCCAACCTTTAAGGTTAAATGGAGGGGATGAGGAGACCATGCCCAGCCCTTCTAAGGCCAAAGCTGGAGCTTACTACCATCTGCAGCTCTCCAGACTGCCTTTTCCATCAGCCTCCCTGGGGCGGGGAAGATGGCAGACCAGAGAGGCCTAGCCTCTCCCTATGAGCTCCGTGCTGGTGGGGAATGTGGCTAGGCCTGGGGACAGTTGGTCCCAACGATGAGGGGATACTTGTACCTCCTCCCATGGGAGACATAGGTCTCAGACACTCCAAAGACAGGGAGCCAAGTCCGGGTCACCATCTGGAAAAGACCCGGACCGGGAGAGTTCCGGCGAATCTACAACAACAACAAAGCTATTAAAAGCTTATTATAAATGATTAGTTATCATAATAAACTTCTCTTCTTAAAAAAAAAAAAAAAAAATTACTGTGTTATATCCAACCTTTAAGGTTAAAGCTTTTATTTTTGGAATGTTCCAAGTATGCACTTAGAAATTATCACTTTGATTTTGGTCTTATTCTAATTCGGACGTGTATTTGGAATTTAAATATCCCTAGCATGGTTTTTATCCATTGACATGCGGTTTTAATGACCGTAGAGTCGACAAGATTTAAACCCAATTTTATGACCAATAAGAAAAATTACTCATATGTATTGTAACTAGTTTTGAATGCTACTTCCCCGCCACGTACATACAGCACAACGGACACGTCAGTCATAGAATAGACTGCAAGTTATCTATCAATCAAGGTATTTTGAAATTTTCACAATTTCACTTATCGTTTATACCCCGTTTCTCGTGGATTTAATTTGAAGTCAACTTGTGCTAATTCTCTGTGTATATTTAGTGAGAAATGCGCACCTATCACTATATATACTGTGTTATCTACTCACATTTCTTAATATGTAAATTGATATATATAGAAAATGATTGCTACTCATTATCTCTCTCCTCCTCTCTCTCTCTCTCTCTCTCTCTCTCTCTCTCTCTCTCTCTCTCTCTCTCACCTCGGGACTCACACTAAATAAATTGACCGTCTTTATCCTGGTCATTGGACAAGCTTGTACAAAGTAAGTGTTTTTTAAATTGTGTATTATTCTTACTCCAAATACATCTGTATTAGAAAAAGACTCAAATCAAAGTGATAATTTCAAAAGTGCATACTTGGGACAATCCAAAAATAAAATCTTCAATGACAAAGGATATATATATATATTATACATTATTGTTGTTGATTCGCCGGTACTCTCCTGGCCCGGGTCTTCTCCTTGACTCCCTGTCTTGGGAGTGTCTTGAGACCTATGTCAGCAGGACTCGATACTGCTTATGGGACGGACAAGATTTCCAGGCATCGCTCTAGACCACTCGGCCATACAAATGCCACATAGACTGGGCAGCCTGGCTCACAAGCCATGTTTCTCTCCCAGTCTGGGCACGTCAGTAAGCCTCAAGCATGAATTCAAGCAATTTCAATCTCCTCCTGTATGTTCTGACCTCTCAAGTGATTTTTATATCAATGCACCACGCTTGAGAGGTCAGAACATACAGGAGATTGAAATTGCTTGAATTCATGCTTGAGGCTCACTGACGTGCCCAGACTGGGAGAGAAACATGGCTTGTGAGCAAGGCTGCCCAGTCTATGTGGCATTTGTGTGGTCGAGTGGTCTAGAGCGCTGCCTAGTAATCTTGTCCGTCCCATAAGCAGTATCGAGTCCTGCTGTGGACGTAGAGACAACGTTTGTATATACTATATAGTGTTGGAGTGGTTGGGATTTTTGTTCAATAAATGTATGAATGAGGGGAAGGTACTTAGGGATTGGCAGAGAGCATGTATAATTCCTTTATATAAAGTGAAGGGGGACAAAGATTGTAAAAATTATAAGTAAATAAGCTTACTGAGTATACCAGGTAATGTGTACGGTAGGGTTATTATTGAAAGAACTAGAGGTAAGATAGAGAGCAGGATTGCAGATGAGCAAGGAGGCTTTAGAATGAGTAGGGGATGTGTAGATCAAGTGTTTACATTGAAGCATATATGTGAACAGTATTTAGAAAAAGGTAGGGAAGTTTTCATTGCACTTATGGATTTAGAAAAGGCATATGATAGAGTGGATAGTGGAGCAATGTGGCAAATGTTGCAAGTGTACGGAATTGGTAGTAAGTTACTAAAGGCTGTAAAGAGTTTTTATGAGGATAGTGAGTCTCAGGTTAGGGTGTGTAGGAGAGAGGGAGATTACTTCCCCGTAAATGTAGGTCTTAGACAGGAATGTGTAATGTCACCATGGTTGTTTAATATATTTATAGATGGGGTTGTAAAAGAAGTAAATGCTAGGGTGTTGGGTAGAGGAGAGGGATTAGATTATGGGGAATCAAATACAAAATGGGAGTTGACACAGTTACTTTTTGCTGATGATACGTGGTTTTGGGAGATTCTAAAGAAAAGTTGCAAAGGTTAGTGGACGAGTTTGGGAGAGTGTGTAAAGGTAGAAAGTTGAAAGTGAACATAGATAAGAGTAAGGTGATGAGGGTATCAAACGATTTAAATAAAGAAAAATTGGATATCACATTGGAGAGAGGGATTATGGAAGAAGTAAATGTTTTCAGATATTTGGGCGTTGACTTGTCAGCGGATGGGTTTATGAAGGATGAGGTTAACCATAGAATTGATGAAGGATAAAAGGTGAGTGGTGTGTTGAGTTATCTGTGGAGACAAAATACGTTATCCATGGAGGCAAAGAAGGGAATGTACCAACACTCTTATATGGGTGTGAAGCATGGGTTGCAAATGCTGCAGCGAGGAGGAGGCTGGAGGCAGTCTATATGTCGTATCTAAGGGCAATGTGTCGTGTAAATATTATGCAGAAAATTCGTAGTGTGGAAATTAGATGTATGTGTGGAGTTACTAAAAGTATTAGTCAGAGGTCTGAAGAGGGGTTGTTGAGGTGGTTTGGTCATTTAGAGAGAATGCAACAAAGTAGACTTGGAGAGCGCATAAATCTGTAGTGGAAGAAAGACGGGGTAGGGGTCGTCCAAGGAAAGGTTGGAGGGAGGGGGTATAGGAGGTTTTGTGGGCGAGGGGCTTGGACTTCCAGCAAGCGTGCGTTATCATGTTAGACAGGAGTGAATGGAGACGAATGGTTTTTGGGACCTGACCTCCTTATTACCCTCGGATCTCGTAGTATTTGTTTTTGCTTCCACAGGAGCCAGAGCCACTGCTCTCTGTGAGGAAGAAATCACTGAACCTTCTGTGGCAATCAGTGGACCAGCCTGGCTATATTTAATGAGTTCAAACCCTTTATTGCAGACTGAACTATTTCCTATAGAACCGACCATCGTGAAGTGGTCATCTCCCGTCCCCGTCTCTATAGCACTTTCCTCCCTTTGCTCAAACCTCGTTTGGAAGGTCATTTTTCCCCACAGTGTTCACTTTCCCTTGCCATTCCGCATCTCCTGTCCTCTCTACACCCTCGTCGTCCTCTCTACACCCTCGTCGTCCTCTCTACACCCTCGTCGTCCTCTCTACACCCTCGTCGTCCTCTCTACACCCTCGTCGTCCTCTCTCCGCCACCACGACTCTGATTCACTTCCTTAAAGAGACAAAATTGATCAGGGTGGTGTAGTTTATGTACTCAAACCTGCAACTTACGCTGCCTTTTTGAGTAACTTCTTTTGACAAGGAAAACCTACATTACTTTATATTATTCATCTTGTACTGACGCTCCACCTTTCCACACTACATTTCTTCAAACGTGTTCTTAACACGTAGTTATAGGTTTGTTCTTCCTTGTGTCGTTCTTGATACAGGGCGCCCCTACCTTAATGACCTCCTTATAGGTCAATGGCCGTTCATTTCACATTTATTTTTTAGAATGAGGCGATTATGCACTTTGTGTTTGCTCTAATTCCAATACGGTTGTATTAAAATACTCTAGATTGGTTTTAACAGGTGACATGGAGCCTCCTTTACCCTCGTGTGTCGACAAGCTTTAACACTGTTATACAACCAGTAAGAATAATACTAATTAATACTGTAACAAGTTTTGCATGCCACTCCCCACCATACATATATAGTATACATACCATCGAGCGCGTCAGTCATAAATACTTTGCTCTACTCCAAAAATCTTTCGTCCATATGATCAATACCTGTCATCCTACACACAGGTACTTGACTCCTAGGGAGTCGAGTAGGACTCAAAGAGGACCCCAACGGAAATAAAGCAGACTGCTTGGCCAAGCTGTGTTATCCTGGGTTATTAACCCTACTGGTACGTAGACATAAGTGGGAATGGTTCGGCGTGAGTTAGACTCACCTAGCATAAGCTAAAAGGCCTACTAGAGTACTCCCCCAATTTTTATAATCTAATTTTCTTTGTTTTTATATAATTACGTGCTTTGTGTCTTCTTTACCAGCTATCTCCATTTTCTGTGAATTATGGAGAAGTGGTTCTTCCGCCGGACGCACTAAATTCTCCGTCTTATCAAACAACTTTCAACTGCATGTTGATTTTTTGGTCTCGACAATGAAGTCTTGAAGAATAAAAACTTACAGTCCTGTGGCTGGAACAATTTTCAACTAAACCTTAATTTGGTGCTGAGGAAACATATAACGGGACATCAATAATGGTCCATTTAGACCAGTGTTGATGTCCCACTTTGCTCAACAGGCAGAATCTGACCATTAACATAGTCTCAGGTCGACTGAGAACGGTAATCCAATACCAGTAAATCTGCTAACGATATGTTAGGTAAATAATGTTTATAACTAAAAATACAAAACGTTAGCTAAATAGGCATGTGCAATTAAAAAGACTTTTTACCGCAGCTACATTTCGCTCACCAGGAGCTTTATTATCAGTTCAATGCAAATAATACCATATAATAAAAAATTCTCTCACCTCCCACAAGCTTCTGAATACTTCAATGTTAAAGTTGTCTTTAAATATAACAAGATAGTGAAACAAAAATTAATTAAAACTTCTCCCAAGAATGTGTAGGTTGTGTATACTCCGTCCCTTGTATAAGTTGTGATACCTTTTATTTAGGACAAACTGGCAAATCTCTTGAAATTAAACAATATAAATATGGAATATCTATCGGAGAAGAACCCTGTGCTTTGTTCAGTCAAGTGAGGGATACAAGGCATTGTGTAGACTGGACTAATGCCAAGGAATTACTTCCCTGTAATTCTACAGTTCAACAAAATATTGTGGAATCATTTTATGATGCACAACATATTTCGAATTTGAGTTCTGGTATCTATAAACTTGACAGTTTTATAGTCCAGAATATTGTTCATAATCTTAAACATCAAAATATTTTTTCATAAAAATATAATGTGTGTTCTTATAGCTGGAGTAATGAAAATTAGACACATGTGCAACATCTGGGTATCTTTATTGTAGACGTTTCGCCATCCAGTGGCTTTATCAATACAGATTCTAGGACATAACTTGAGGACAGTAGAACTATATACAAAAGATGAGGTAATCAGTGCCTCGGCCTTGGTGTTGGTGTTAACAGCACCGTGGTTTACAATCTCTGTAAAACAGTCGATGCAAAATGTGGATACAACCTCAAGATTCCAGATATCTCCAACAATGATATATTTTGTCATATGGTATAAGGACTACATGGACTGCCAGTGATACAGAGTAGCCTTAGTCTAGCAGTAACAACATCTTGCAATCTACTGACCTCGTTACTTTGTCCACAGTCATGTTTAAATTGACTTTTTTTCATTATGATGGATAATGTATCTGCTAGTTCCTATCTGCACCGTTCTACTCTCTTCATACTCACTTGCTAGTTCATTTCTGACAATGATTGGTAAACTTTGTTGTAAAATACAAAATTATATTCAACATTATCTTTATTTAATGCTGTACAGTCTTAGTTACACTGAGGGATCTTCTTTAATCTTGGATCAGTAGTCTTATTTCTGCCATCCTTATGTCGCACCAACCTGACACATTAGACCGATCTCATTATCGAGTTGTTTTGTAAAACATTTGAAGAATGATGCTAGAGCAGCTAGACTATACTCTAGAAACAGGCACCAACTCTAACCTCATCTCTATAGTTTCACAGTATTATTACTGTATTTGCTCTTATATCACCTCTCTAGACAAGACCTTCAGCAACCTTGTTGAGACAGACCTAAGAGTTAACACCTATAACAAACTCTAATGGCAGTAGAGTTAACTTATGAGACTTAGCTTGGCTCTGTGATGGTCACCACTGAAGTCACTTGCTCACATAATAACTAACGACATGCTCGTTGCAGAAGCCAGATACAGATATTAAAAAAATCAGAGAAGGAAATTTATGTGCACTTTAAACGGATTCCATCACACATTGGACTACTCCTTCTTGATAAACCTGATAAATTAACCAAAGAAAATACATTGAGGGAGAAATGTTCAATATAACTTTTGTACATAAGTGTCAAGTATAACAAATAATATTAGGCTATGAGTACACAATGAATCTTAATGTTATATGAATAGTCAGAAGCCTGAGTAAATTTATAACTTCAATGATAACATGAACGTGGATAAGCATAGTTACGAAGCAACTTGCTTCTTAACTCGACTCAGAAATCGTATGACACGATGTGAAAGTACCAGGGGGCGCTGCAGAGGTTCAAACTCAGAGTGGTGGCCAGGCTGCTAGCTTCAATAAGATTCATCAGCAGTATGGTCGTGACGAACTCTAGCTCAGTCCCCTCAAACCGTCAACATGACTCACGAGTCGTAATGCCATTGCAAACAAACCATACTCGAGTGGGTTCGAACGCGGTCACAGGTCAAATTACTAATTGGATGAATTTTGGTGAAGCTGTGGCCCAGTGGCTTACGCGACGTCTGGGTTTTAGTCACTGGTGGTTGTACCAGCGCACCTATGGCTTGCAGACTGGTGGTGTGGTGGCCAGGCAGCAGCTTGGTTGCAGACTGGTGGTGTGGTGGCCAGGCTGCACCTTGGTTGCACACTGGTGGTGTGGTGGCCAGGCAGCAGCTTGGTTGCAGACTGGTGGTGTGGTGGCCAGGCTGCAGCTTGTGCAGACTGTTGGTGTGGTGGCGGCAGCAGCTTGGTTGCAACTGTGGTGTGGTGGCCAGGCAGCACCTTGGTTGCAGACTGGTGGTGTGGTGGCCAGGCAGCAGCTTGGTTGCAGACTGGTGGTGTGGTGGCCAGGCTACAGCTTGGTTGCAGACTGGTGGTGTGGTGGCCAGGCAGCAGCTTGGTTGCAGACTGGTGGTGTGGTGGCCAGGCAGCACCTTGGTTGCAGACTGGTGGTGTGGTGGCCAGGCTCAGCTGGTTGCAACTGGTGGTGTGGTGGCCAGGCAGCAGCTTGGTTGCAGACTGGTGGTGTGGTGGCCAGGCAGCACCTTGGTTGACAGGTACTTCTGGCAGTTTGACCATTTACCAGTTTGTGGTCATTTACTTTATGTCTCTTCATGTTATGTCTACTCACGTTACGTCTATTCACATTACGTCTGCTCTCATTACGTTTATTCCATTGCCTACTCCTCATATGTCTACTTCCATTTCGTCTACTTTTATATGTACTCCCATTATGTTTACTCTCATTATGCTTACTAGTACATCTACTCCAGTTACGTCTACTCTCGAGTAGACTACATGGTTACATTAGGTTCTTGAATATCGTCACTTAAGTTTTTCGTAATTTCTGATCTGCCTCTACCTACACTTGACATCAGGTTAGGTAAGGTTCGTCAGGAATCAGGACAAATGTTTCCTGACGCGGGTCTTAGTCATATGATGACCCACAACTGGAGCTTTTGGTCATTTGACCGAGGCCTTCCACTGGTTTACCGGTCCACCCCTTCATATATTATGGTTCTTGACATCAGAAAAAGCCATCGAGTGCTTGCCCATGCACTCCGTCCCTGTCCCAGACTCCTGGAACTCCACATTCAACAAGAAGCGCAAGAAACCAACTTCACGTGACTTAATTAAATATTCTAGGGAGAAAGAGTCTGGAAACTGGAGTCCTCTCACAGTCTTTCAAACCCATTGATAAATCCCACACAGGTGGCAGTAAAGTTATTGCAATATACTATGGAACGATAGCGCTGACATCCCACATTATCAAAATGTTCTGAAGGATTTTAAGAAGAATTACATCTAATCACATGGGATTGCAGCAGTCGCACAACCCAGGTCATCTTGGATTCAGAACTGGTCGCTTCTGCCTTTCTCAGTTGTACTGGAAGACAAGCAAAATGCGGATATAGTGTACACTGATTGGAAAAGCTTTCGACAAATGCGGTCATGGTGTAATAGTGAGGAAAATATGTTCAAAAGGGAAAAACTGAAAAGGTGGGCCGATAGGTATTTAACTTCCCAACAAACAGAACCTAAATAGTAATAGTAAACAGAGTGAAATGAGGCAGCCACAGTAAAAAAGCTCTGTTCCCCAAGGCACTGTACTCACCCCACTTCTCTTTCTCATTAACATATCCGACATTGACAGAGACATAAACAAATCACCGTATCATCCTTTGCAGATGATACTAGAATCTATATGAGAGTGGCATCCGTACGTACAAGACATAACTCCTTTACCTATACAGATAACAGGTTGACAGCAGCCATTCAGGGAGGTATTATCTTTCAGTTATGAATGTGAAGCGGCAGTGTGTGAAATATTGTACACTCTGGCAGGATTGCTGCTTGAATCTTCCAGTCTGGTAAAGACGTAAGATAACCAGGTGCAGCTTGTGAACGTCTACCTATACTATCAACACACAGGTCGGTCTCGTACGTCTATTGTTACTACATATTCCTGCAATATTTCCTTTATAGTTTATAAGTCCTGGAATGAGACCCAGGACTTAACTGTTATCTTCTACTCTCACTCTGGACTTGGTTATACGGGATTTACACCAAGATAGAGCTGTGTACCGAAGGTAGAAACAATAACAGGAAGTACAGCAGCTGTCTTCCATCTGCAGAACACACCTTCCCTGCAGGAGTGTAGAACGGGAGGGCAAGAGTGTGGAACGGGAGGGCAGGAGTGTAGAACGGGAGGGCAGGAGTGTAGAACGGGAGGGCAGGAGTGTGGAACAGGAGGGCAAGAGTGTGGAACAGGAGGGCAAGAGTGTGGAACAGGAGGGCAGTAGTGTAGAACAGGAGGGCAGGAGTGTGGAACAGGAGGGCAGGAGTGTGGAACAGGAGGGCAGGAGTGTGGAACAGGAGGGCAGGAGTGTGGAACAGGAGGGCAAGAGTGTGGAACAGGAGGGCAGAGTGTGGAACAGGAGGGGCAGTAGTGTGAACAGGAGGGCAGGAGTGTGGAACAGGAGGGCAGGAGTGTGGAACAGGAGGGCAGGAGTGTGGAACAGGAGGGCAAGAGTGTGGAACAGGAGGGCAGTAGTGTAGAACAGGAGGGCAGGAGTGTGGAACAGGAGGGCAGGAGTGTGGAACAGGAGGGCAGGAGTGTGGAACAGGAGGGCAAGAGTGTGGAACAGGAGGGCAGTAGTGTAGAACAGGAGGGCAGGAGTGTGGAACAGGAGGGCAGGAGTGTGGAACAGGAGGGCAAGAGTGTGGAACAGGAGGGCAAGAGTGTGGAACAGGAGGGCAGTAGTGTAGAACAGGAGGGCAGGAGTGTGGAACAGGAGGGCAGGAGTGTGGAACAGGAGGGCAGGAGTGTGGAACAGGAGGGCAAGAGTGTGGAACAGGAGGGCAGTAGTGAGAACAGGAGGGCAGGAGTGTAGAACGGGAGGGCAGGAGTGTGGAACAGGAGGGCAAGAGTGTGGAACAGGAGGGCAAGAGTGTGGAACAGGAGGGCAGTAGTGTAGAACAGGAGGGCAGGAGTGTGGAACAGGAGGGCAGGAGTGTGGAACAGGAGGCAGGAGTGTGGAACAGGAGGGCAAGAGTGTGGAACAGGAGGGCAGTAGTGTAGAACAGGAGGGCAGGAGTGTGGAACAGGAGGGCAGGAGGTGGAACAGAGGGCAGTAGTGTAGAACAGGAGGGCAGAGTGTGAACAGGAGGGCAGTAGTGTGGAACAGGAGGGCAGTAGTGTGAACAGGAGGGCAGTAGTGTGGAACAGGAGGGCAGTAGTGTGGAACAGGAGGGCAGTAGTGTAGAACAGGAGGGCAGGAGTGTAGAACAGAAGAGCAAGAGTGTGAAACAAACTTGTGTTTCATCCTTTCTTGCTATGACTCGCCTCTTCTTTGACCATAATTTGTCCCCTTGGAAGCAGCACTGGAATTCTGGGAGCCAGATTTGCTACTTCATGACACAGGGTCACCTCCCATGAGTTGTATCTCTGAGATGTTGTCATTTTGGTCGTCAGGAGACATTAAAATTAACATTATTTCCTGATGCAAGTCTAATTCATGTGAAGAATCATTCAGTGGGTCACATGACTGCGACCTTCTAGTGGTGGGTCATCACATGACTAAGACCTTCTAGTGGTGGGTCATCACATGACTAAGACCAGCATCAGTAAACACTTGTCCTGTTTCCCGACGAATCCTGCCTAACGTAACCTTCCGCTGGCTTAGCGGTCCGCACGTCCAGTGTTAGACATCCCAGAGTAAGAAATGATGGTAGGATTTCAATCCCATACAAAAAAAAAATGGTGTGGGTTGGAGGCCGCCCACTCCGCTAGGCTGAGTCCATGACATAGGCATCTCCTCTGTTGAGCTGAGTCCATGAGATTGGTCTCTCCTCTGTTGAGCTGAATCCATGAGATAGGCCTCTCCTCTGTTGACCTGAATCCATGAGATGGGTTTCTGTGTCCAGGTGACTCACTAAGAGGACGGGGTAGGACGCCGCTGTGTCCATTTGACTCACTAAGAGGACGAGGTAGGACGCCCATGTCTCCAGGTGACTCACTAAGAGGACGGGGTAGGACGCCGCTGTGTTCAGCTAACTCACTAAGAGGACGGGTAGGACGCCGCTGTGTCCAGGTGACTCACTAAGATGACGGAGTAGGACGCCGCTGTGTTCAGCTAACTCACTAAGAGGACGGGGTAGGACGCCGCTGTGTCCAGGTGACTCACTAAGAGGACGGGTAGGACGCCGCTGTGTCCAGGTGACTCACTAAGAGGACGGGGTAGGACGCCGCTGTGTCCAGGTGATTCACTAAGAGGACGGGGTAGGACGCCGCTGTGTCCAGGTAACTCACTAAGAGGACGGGGTAGGACGCCGCTGTGTCCATGTGACTCACTTAGAGGACGAGGTAGGACGCCGCTGTGTCCAGGTGACTCACTAAGAGGACGGGGTAGGACGCCGCTGTGTCCAGGTGACTCACTAAGAGGACGGGGTAGGACGCCTCTTCGCTCGACTCAGAAATCACCATTGTATTACCTTATTTCCGTTACATTTATAATAGTAATATATTATTCTGGTGGGAACGCTGCTGCTACTGTACTATCTCTCTGATCGTAGAGAGTTTACGTAGATAACTCAGAGCGGAAGTTGTGCGGCGGCAGCATTACAGGAAACAGTTAAGGTCCCAAACCTGTTAGGTGACGACACTCGGGTATATTTTCCTGGGACACGCTGAAAATATACCGGTGTGTGTACTC
The DNA here is from genome assembly GCA_009830355.1 of Cherax destructor. Lineage (NCBI taxonomy): Eukaryota > Metazoa > Arthropoda > Malacostraca > Decapoda > Parastacidae > Cherax > Cherax destructor. The sequence continues at coordinate 11,283 of WNWK01010146.1, read as the reverse complement.
ACCTAGTTGTGGTTGCAGGGGTCGATTCATAGCTCCTGGCCCCGCCTCTTCACTGGCCACTACTGGGTCACTTTCCCTGCGCCATGAGCTTTATCATACGTCTTCTAGCTCCTGCCCCCAACATCTTGCTCCTGGGGGATTTCAACCTCAGGCACCTAAAATGGAGGAATATTGTAAACAATGTGGTAGCAGAGATAACACCAGGAGGCAGCTCAGATGAAAACTCGCACACACACGAACTTTTAAATCTCTGCACCAAATTCACCTTAAACCAGCAAATAGTAGAGCCTACAAGATTAGAGAATACGCTGGACCTCATCTTCACCAACAATGATGATCTGATACGAAATGTCATCATATCAAAAACAATATACTCAGATCACAACATAATAGAGGTCCAGACATGTATGCGGGGAGCCCCAGATCAACAAAATGTGATCAGCCGCGAGGGAGCCTTCACCAAATTCAACTTCAATAACAAAAACATAAGGTGGGACCAAGTAAACCAAGTCCTAAATGATATAAACTGGGAAGATAGCCTAAGCATCACGGATCCTAACCTATGTCTAGAACAAATTAACTCTGTGGCACTTGAGGTTTGCTCAAGGCAAATTCCCTTAAGGAAAAGGAGGAGAAGATGTAAACTAGAAAGAGAGAGGCGATCCCTATACAGGCGAAAGCAAAGAATAACAGAGCGGCTACAAGAGGCCAATATATCTGAAATACGTAGGGAGACACTGGTCAGAGAAATAGCAAACATCGAATTAAAACTAAAGGAATCTTACAGGAATCAAGAAACGCGGGAAGAACTAAAAGCCATAAATGAAATTGAAAGAAACCCAAAATGTTTCTTTCTTATGCCAAATCAAAGTCGAGAACAACATCCAGTATTGGGCCCCTACTTAAACGGGATGGGTCCTACACAGATGACAGCAAGGAAATGAGTGAGTTACTAAAGTCCCAGTATGACTCAGTGTTTAGCGAGCCGCTAACCAGACTGAAAGTCGAAAACCTAAATGATTTTTTTATGAGAGTGCCACAGAACCTGGTAGACGCAAGCCTATCTGACATTACCTTGACGCCACATGACTTCGAAAAAGCGATAAATGACATGCCCATGCACTCAGCTCCAGACCCAGACTCATGGAACTCCGTGTTCATCAAGAACTGCAAGAAGCCCCTATCACGTGCTTTTAACATCCTATGGAGAGGGAGCATAGGAACATAGAGGGAGCATAGGAACAGACATAGCCCCACTCCACAAAGGCGGCAGTAAAGCAATAGCAAAGAACTACAGACCAATAGCGCTAACGTCCCATATCATAAAAATCTTTGAAAGGGTTCTAAGAAGCAAGATCGCCACTCATCTAGATACCCATCAATTACACAACCCAGGACAGCATGGGTTTAGAGCAGGTCGCTCCTGTCAGTCCCAACTACTGGACCACTACGACAAGGACCTGGATGCTCTAGAAGACAAACAGAATGCAGATGTTATATACACAGACTTTGCAAAAACCTTTGACAAGTGTGACCATGGTGTAATAGCACACAAAATGCGTGATAAAGGAATAACAGGAAAAGTTGGTAGATGGATCTATAATTTCCTAACAAGTAGAACACAAAGAGTAGTAGTCAACAGAGTAAAGTCTGAGGCAGCTAATGTGAAAAGCTCTGTTCCACAAGACACAGTACTCGCTCCCATCTTGTTCCTCATCCTCATATCAGACATAGACAGGGATATCAGCCACAGTGCCGTGTCTTCCTTTGCAGATGACACCCGAATCTGCATGACAGTGTCCACCGTTGAAGACACTGCAAGATTCCAAGCAGACATCAACCAAATCTTTAAATGGGCTGCAGAAAACAATATGAAGTTCAATGATGAGAAATTTCAATTACTCAGATATGGAAAACGTGAGGAAATTAAAATTTCATCGGAGTATAAAACAAATTCCAACCACACAATAGAGCGAAAAACTAATGTCAAAGACCTGGGAGTGATCATGACAGAGGATCTCACCTTCAAGGACCAAAACACTGTAGCAATCGCATCTGCTAGAAAAATGACAGGATGGATAATGAGAACCTTCAAAACCAGGGATGCCAAGCCCATGTTTACACTTTTCAGGACGCTTGTTCTATCTAGGCTGGAATATCGCTGCACACTAACTGCACCTTTCAAGGCGGGTGAAATTGCTGACCTAGAAAATGTGCAGAGAACCTTCACGGCACGTGTACGGTTCGTATTTCTAACGGCTTTACCATAGCTGTTCACGTGATCACCCATGTGATCTTTCGTTAGCCAATCATAGGCCGTCCCTTTTTGAATGCCCGAGTGCCGGGACGACTAGCGGGCAGTTCCACCCAGTTAGGCAGTGCAGACGGACATAGGCCTAGACTCTAAGCTCCCATATATCTAACGGTCCATTAAAAGCTACCATACCAAGCTCATCTTTAATATATATTACCAAATCTACGCCTACGTAGATTTGGTACACACGCATAAGGAACGCTTGAAGTTCCTAAACTTGTACTCCATGGAACGCAGGCGGGAGAGATACATTATTATATACACTTGGAAAATCCTAGAGGGATTAGTACCAAACTTGCACACGAGAGTCACTCCCTACGAAAGCAAAAGACTCGGCAGGCGATGTAACATCCCCCCAATGAAAAGCAGGGGTGCTACTAGCACGTTGAGAGACAACACAATAAGTGTCAGGTGCCCAAGACTGTTCAACTGCCTCCCAACATACATAAGGGAGATTACCAATAGATCCCTGGCTGTCTTCAAGCAGGCACTGGACAGGCACCTAAAGTCGGTACCTGACCAGCCAGTCTGTGGTTCGTACGTTGGACTGTGTGTGGCCAACAGTAACAGCCTGGTTGATCAGGCTCTGATCCAACATGAGGCCTGGTCACAGACCGGACCGCAGGGGCGTTAACCCCTGGAACTCTCTCCAGGTAAACTCCAGGTATGTATGGATGCTGCCTCCACTACATCACTCTTCAGACTATTCCACTTCCTGACAACTCTGTGACTGAAGAAATACTTCCTAACATCCCTGTGACTCATTTGAGTCTTCAAATTGCAATTGTGACCCCTTGTTGCCGTGTCCCATCTCTGGAACATTCTGTCTCTGTCCACCTTGTCAATTCCTCTCAGTATTTTATATGTCGTTATCATATTCCCTCTATCTCTCCTGTCCTCCAGTGTCGTCAGGTCGATTTCACTTAACCTCTCCTCGTAGGAGAGCTCCGGGACTAGTCTTGTTGCAAACCTTTGCGCTTTCTCTAGTTTACTTACGTGCTTGACCAGGTGTGGGTTCCAAACTGGTGCTGCATACTCCAATATAGGCCAAACGCGCGCGCGCGTATGTGAGTGTGTGTGTGTGTGTGTTATGTGTGTGTGTGTGCATGTCAGCATTTATGCATGCATGCATGTGTGTTTCTACACATCCAATGTATGTATGCATATGTATATATGCGATAATCTATGCATATGTGTATGTATTATGTGTATATGTGCATGTGTAAATGTATGTATATACTCACTAGCATATTTGTATTTGTACTTACATGTGTATATGAGTGTGTATATTTTATGTATAATAGACTTTTACTGGCCTACAAATTCTTAAAACCTGTAAGAAAAGATTAGAGACTGTGCTTGTGCTATTAGAAGAATGGTCCCAAAAGAATGGATGTATGACTCGGGTTATTTCTTTGTATACAAAGAGTGTTTAAGACTCGTTCCTGGTGATTAAAACACCCAGAAAAACCAGTTTGTTATTCTGTCTCCAATTCTGCTTTGGATTGATTAGAGGATTGAGTGAATCACAGATGATGGCACCGCCCCTTTCCTGGACTCGTGTGCTGAAAAAGTATTTATACCAAATCGTAGATGCTGGTTTGATTTACCCGAGTGGATTTTTCTCAAAGTATTCCGTGTGAAGGTGAGATAACAGAGGGAAAGTGATCTCCCAACTCTACAGAAAGATTTCTACTCGAAATCGATGGTTTTTCAGAAAATCGAGAGATGCATGGATGAAACAATAAAATGAGAATGGTGGCTGGCAGCGGAGGGTCTCCGGCAGGCGAGGGAGAGTGGTCTGAGTGTGGTCATAGTCAGGACGAGGTTCCAGTGTGGTCGACCATCTCTTATTAGTTATGCTTAGCCTTAGGTATGTGTATGGACAACCTGCCAGTGGGTGGGGTTACGATGACATTTCTCTTCCAGGTATGACAAAACCGTCAAGCGTATGGGTATTCCGTAAACCCACTCACATAGATATGTTCCCTTCTACGGTCTTCACTCAGATTAAATTAAATAAAAAGAAGTTGTTTGAAGCCTCTTCATACGACCACTTACGATATTCAGACCATGGAAAAATAAATAAATCCAATGAGCCAAAATAATAATAAAACTAGAATACTTTGATTGGCTTAACCAATTAGGGATGAGGTTAGGTTAAGTAAAATTCGTCAGACTGACACTACTACTGTGCCTCTCCACGAAGGAACATGTAGCCTACTGTGCCTCTCCATGAAGGCACATGTAGCCTACTGTGCCTCTCCATGAAGGCACATGTAGCCTACTGGGCCTCTCCACGAAGGAACATGTAGCCTACTGTGCCTCTCCATGAAGGCACATGTAGCCTACTGTGCCTCTCCATGAAGGACCATGTAGCCTACTGTGCTTCTCCATGAAGGACCATGTAGCCTACTGTGCCTCTCCATGAAGGACCATGTAGCCTACTGTGCCTCTCCATGAAGGACCATGTAGCCTACTGTGCCTCTCCATGAAGGACCATGTAGCCTACTGTGCCTCTCCATGAAGGACCATGTAGCCTACTGTGCCTCTCCATGAAGGACTATGTAGCCAACTCAACAGAGTAACAACTATTTCTCTCTCAACGAAATATGAAAATCATGACATCAAAGTCATGCTAATACTGACACTGTGATACATGAGACATACTGACACTGTGATACATGAGACACGTACAACACAGTGATACATGAGACACGTGCAACACTTGTGTATCACATTACAATTGGTATATTATACCGACAAACTGACCTCATGTCTTTGTTTTAAGCTAAAGGCTTAACTACCTTCTGTCAAGGCTAAGAAGGGTCTGACCACTTTGTCAAGGCTGAGGACTGAACACTTCTAAATTACCTCTCCACTTCTACTGTCTGCTGTCTTATAATCGCATATTAGTAGAATATACAGTAAAGCAACCAACAAAAAATCAATCATGAAACCCTGTGTAATATGCAACCAAACAAGCAAACGTTCCTCTGCATGGATTACATGCATCTTTTGTGGTAAATGCTGCCACGCCCCTTGTGTAGGCATTCAAGACTCTACCACCCGAGATATTAAACAAGGGAAGTGTTTTTGGGTATGTCCAAATGAGACCGAACTGTGGAATAAAACCACATCGATATTAAAAGATGACAACACTAAATCGGACTTCATAAAAAACATGACAGCTTTCTATAACAGTTGGGACAGTAAAAAATCAGGGCCAGATGATGCTACCGCCCCTGGTACAGATGTTGAAATGATACCCAATATTTTTAAGAATGGAGAAATAAATATGCATATGTAAGCAGCAGAGGCAACAAGGCTCGTTCCATTGTCCGAGATCTTCAGCTTGGGATACGCCCTTCTAGCTGCAAACCTTCTGAATAATTTAATAAAGGTTTCAGCAGACATGTCAGTGGCACCTAGACGTATCCCTGATGGGAACCTTCTTAACAGTTTCAGTTATAATTATTGGCCCAGTATAATCTACCTGTCACCTCAAATAGATTGACATGACATTCTTTCAGCAGGGTTTAGTGGTGGACCAGAGTACCTACATGATCCTTCATCAAAGTGACATGTAATGCCGTTCCTTATTTGTGTCTTCATATTGTGTGGACCTTGAGGTATCCAATATTGGATATGCCATGTTGTGTCTGGTAATCCTCTGCAGCACCAGGCGTCCTCAGTCGTGGTATTCGACTGAGGACGCCTGGTGCTGCAGAGGACAATAATACACGGAAGCTCAGAAGATGGGTCAGCAGATTATTCGTCTTTAGTTCGAATATGTTATGAAGATTTACGTAAACAAGAGTCTTTTGGAAGAATGGTAAGTTTGTTCAGTGTGAGTGTGTGATGTGAAGGCTTAGTTTCTCACAGTTTGTGCTGAGAAAGGAACAAGTGTAGCTGGGAGAAGATTCGGTGAATGTAGGGGACAATCTCTGACTAGAAACTCAGAGCTGACGATGATGTCTAGTTTAGTCTTAGTATCTTGACTAGAAGTGAGTAAGGTCATTTTTGTTTGTCGGTTTTGGAATTTTAACCTGTGCCAGTTTGACCTAAGATCGTCTCAGCCAGCTGTCAAACACTGACCTCCTGTCATTATTACTTAAACATAAACAAAGGGCAGTAGCCACAAAAGTAAAATTAGTATTACGACATATAGTAAGGTTTACATACAGTTAAGAGGCTCAAATTGTTATATCAAGAAAGAACCTACAACAATAAGTTCAAAATTAAATTAGAATCAAATCAGTTTTTAAACGGGTGGACAGGTGAGCCAGCGTTCCGAAGACCATTGTCAGATGACCAGAATCTTCATATGACTAAGACCCGCGTCAGGTAACACTTGTCCTGTTTCCTGACGGATCTTACCTAACCTGACATATTGAGAATTAGAAAGAATATGGGGAAAGTATTGTTTGACAATAGAATTTATGGATAAGCTGAATAAATTGCAAGACTATACGCCCCAAGAGGCGAGCATTCCTGTGTATATACGATAAGAGATTATTTTATTCCCTATTTTATACATTAACGCATCCTTGATATTCAGCCTTAATAAGCCTAGTGTAGTTAATAGGCTTTAAACCTAATAATACAACCAACTAAATGCCAAGTAAGTTCATTGAAAGCAATACAATAGTCAGTTATATAATTCAGTGTAGAAACATGAAAGAAAATTGTGTGTAAATATGACCTGTTTTGGTCAAAGAATGCAATGTAATGTGACTTTATTGACGACCTTTAGCCCACTCAGTGGCCTTTATCAAATCTTAACCAAATGTCGGATTTTTATAGTATTTCTCAACAGCCAGTGACAAGTAGGGGCGCCATTAATACACTAAGAAAACAATAAGTGTCCAGGGCCCAAGACTGTTCAACAGCCTCCCACCAACCATAAGGGGCATTATCAATAGACCCCTGGTTGTCTTCAAGAGGGAACTGGACAGACACCTAAAGTCAGTGCCAGATCAGCCGGGTTGTGGTTCGTACGCTGGACTACGTGCTGCCAGCAGTAACAGCCTCGTTAGTCAGGCCCTGATCCACGAGGAGGCCTGGTCATGGACCGGGCCGTGGGGGCGTTGATCCCCGGAATACCCTCCAGGTAGACTCCAGGTAGGCCTTCACTTGCGTGGGTCTACAGGCATACTCTTGATCTAAGTTCTAACCATCATGTGACTCCTTTATAGCACATTCACTTTAAATAACACAGTCATATAGCCATCATATAGTCGGTTTTACGGCTCACCCTCCATGGATTCTAACCTCACCCATACCCTCCAATCCTGTTATTACGATTTCGTGATTCAACATAAATAGCTTAGTCCTCTCAAATTGCTCTTCCAACATATCAGGCCTCGAGTCTGAGATCTGCTCCTAGGAATAAAAAAAAAAAAAAGGTTATATGGGATAATGTGCGGCAGGTTTTCATTCGTGTGAAGCATGAGAGGAGCAGCAGCGAGGTCTGGGTGGGTCCAGTGCTCACCGATGTCTCAGACATTTTGACCGGTCTGCTACGGATGCCGCTCTCAGAGAAAGAACATTTTTTCGGGCCCTCTACTGCTGATGTGGAGAGAATGGTACAGTGGACCTTGAAGTGGGCGGCCGTTGCAGAGTGTACTAGCCACCCCGTGTTGAGTGTACCAGTCACCCCGTGTTGAGTGTACAAGCCATCCCGTGTTGAGTGTACTAGTCACCCCGTGTTGAGTGTACTAGTCACCCCGTGTTGAGTGTACAAGCCATCCCGTGTTGAGTGTACTAGTCACCCCGTGTTGAGTGTACTAGTCACCCCGTGTTGAGTGTACAAGCCATCCCGTGTTGAGTGTACTAGCCACCCCGTGTTGAGTGTACTAGTCACTCCGTGTTGAGTGTACTAGTCACCCCGTGTTGAGTGTACTAGTCACCCCGTGTTGAGTGTACTAGCCACCCCGTGTTGAGTGTACTAGTCAAACCGTGTGAGTGTACTAGTCACCCCGTGTTGAGTGTACCACTCACCCCGTGTTGAGTGTACCACTCACCCCGTGTTGAGTGTACCACTCACCCCGTGTTGAGTGTACCACTCACCCCGTGTTGAGTGTACCACTCACCCCGTGTTGAGTGTACCACTCACCCGTGTTGAGTGTACCACTCACCCCGTGTTGAGTGTTAGTATACCTCGTGTTGAGTGTACCAGTCACCTGGTACACTCAACACGGGAACTGGTACTGTCAGATGACAGTTTGCTTACTTAACGTAATCACTGGTACTTCTCACTATCGTAATTAAGGTGTTGCCTTCACTCATCTGTTGGTCAAGGGTCACCCGGACGGTCAAGTAGGTCAAGGGTCACCCGGACGGTCAAGTAGGTCAAGGGTCACCCAGACGGTCAAGTAGGTCAAGGGTCACCTGACACACCTAAGAGCACAAGTGAAGTGTGTCTGACCCCAACTCTTCACCACCTCTCTCTACCACCCTCTCTACCACCCTCTCTACCACCCTCTCTACCATCCTCTCTACCACCCTCTCTACCACCCTCTCTACCCCTCTCTACCACCCTCTCTACCACCCTCTCTATCACCCCTCTCTATCACCACTCCCTATCATCCTCTATCATCCTCTATCACCCTCTCTATCACCCGTCTTTATCATCCCCTCTCTACCACCCTCTTTACCACCCTCTCTACCACCATCTCTATCACCCCTCTCTATCACCCCTCCCTATCATCCTCTCTCTATCATCCTCTATCACCCCTCTCTATCACCCCTCCCTATCATCCTCTCTATCACCCCTCTCTATCACCCTCTCTATCACCCCCTCTCTATCACCCTCTCTATCACCCCCTCTCTATCACCCCTCTCTATCACCCCTCCCTATCACCCCTCCTTATCATCCTCTATCACCCCTATCTACCACCCTCCCTATCACCCCTCCCTATCATCTCTCTATCACCCTCTCTATCACCCCTCTCTATCACCCGTCTTTATCATCCTCTCTCTCTACTACCCCTCTCTACCACCATTCCTCCTCCCCACCCCCACCCCCACCACCAACCACTGGTCATACACGGGGTCAGAGGTCAACAAACGGCTTCCTTTAAAGCTGTACTTGTTTCAAGTTCTGGCATCAGTAGCGCAGCGCTTCCTTCTGCACCTCCCTCAGGAAAAATTTTCTCAGAATCCGGGAACGTTGGTGTTTGTGAGACTGGATGCGGAGCCGCAAGCAACCATCGGCGAACCTCGTCAACTAAGATTTTCTTTGGGTTATTAACGGCTCAGGTTAACATCCAGGTTAACCCAAGAATGCCAAGTAGTGTGGTTTATTTATACTGGGTCTCTTTGGTCCTTTCCCAGGATTCGATCAATAACACTCAATCAAATCCAATGTATCTATTTACTGCCATGTTAGCAGGGGCAGTAGGTGTAAGGACTTCTGTCCATAAAATAATTATACAATGATACTGCTAACGTCCCACATTATCAGTTTTTTTAATCAGTTTTAAGAAACTTAACTGCTAATAACATGGAATCTCAGCAGCTACACAACCCAGGTCAGCATGAGTTCAGAACAGGTGTCTCCTGCCTCTCGCAGTTGCTGGACCATTACGGCGAGGTTTGGATACCCTGGAAGACAACCAAACTACAGAAGTAGTATACAGTACGTCGACTTTGTGAAAGCCTTTGACAAGTGCGACCATGGGGTAACTGTACTCAAAATGCGAACTAAGGGAGTAACCGGGAAGATGAGCAGGTATATATTTATCTTCCTAACCAATAGAAAGAACCCAAAGAGCAGTAGTAAACAGTGAAGAGCTCTGTTCCGCAAGGCTCGGTAATCGCCCCACTTCTCTTCTTCATTCTCATATTTGACGTAGATAGGGATACAAACCATAGCATTGCATCATCTTTGCAGACGATATTAGGATCTATATGAGAGTGGCCTTCACTGAAGATACATTGAACCTCCAAGCTGATATAAACCAAGTCTTCCAGTGGGCCATTACAACTGCTAGGAAAATAATAGGTTGGATAAATAGAACTTTCAAAACAAGAGATGCCACGCCAATGATGAAACTCTTCAGGTCACTCGTTCTATCTAGGCTGGTATATTGCAGGTACAGAGAACCTTCACAGCTCGTATAAACTCAAGCACCTAAATTACTGGGAGCGTTTAAAGTCCCTGGAACTGTACTCCTTAGAACGTAGGCGAGAAAGATACATCATAATCAACACCTGGAAGATACTGGAGGTATTGGTCCCAATCCTGCACACAGAAATAACTACCAATGAACACAAGAGGCTTGGAAAAGGGATGACCTCGAAACAAATTAATACACTGATAAATCTAAACAGGAGTCTACTTGCAGGGCTGCATTTTTTTTTCATTTTATTATTATTTAGAATATTCACTTGAGAAGTGATCCCCAGGAGCCTGTGACCTGAGGCGAGAGTATAGCCATTCAACTAGGTTGAAGACCTATACACTGCAGATCCAGTAGATCTTTAGTGAGGCATAAAAATTAACAACTGGGCATATACACTGCAAACTGGACTGATTGTCATCCTAATGACACTAGAGTTAGTAAATTAGACACAAGTGTTACTCTTATTACAGAGACGTTTCGCCATACAGTGGCTTCAACAGTCCAGTGCAAAGCAGAATGATCAAGACCAGGAGCTTGAGATAATCAGTCCCTCAGCCTGATGGCGATGTAATCAGACCTCAGCCTGGAGGTGATGTAATCAGTCCCTCAGCCTGGAGGTGATGTAATCAGACCTCAGCCTGGTGGTGATGTAATCAGACCTCAGCCTGGAGGTGATGTAATCAGACCCTCAGCCTGGAGGTGATGTAATCAGACCCTCAGCCTGGAGGTGATGTAATCAGTCCCTCAGCCTGGAGGTGATGTAATCAGTCCCTCAGCCTGGAGGTGATGTAATCAGTCCCTCAGCCTGGAGGTGATGTAATCAGACCTCAGCCTGGAGGT